>APFE030655327.1:0-13893 GCA_000404065.3 Pinus taeda | reverse complement strand
CAAGGTAATTAAATCAAAAATAAAACTTGGAATAAGGAGGATCATAGGAAGAAATAATTAGAGTACCTTAAAAATTCCACCCTCCCCATGATGGAAAATTCTAGATAGATTAGGTGGTTTAATTAGATAAAAGGGGAAGACAAACATATTGTAAGGAAAAATATTAATCCTAAACCAATTAAACTTAATTAAGAAAAGAGGAAGATGAATTAAAATAAGAAAAATAAATTAAATTAGAGAAATGTAGAGAAGCTCCATGTGGCATCAACCAGCATAAGAATATCCCTCTAAGAGATAACCTGAGCTAATGTAGGAAGTAGATTGGGGATAAAATCTTGACTCATTAATTGACTCTAAGTAATAAACACAATTTAAGGAATAAAAGGGGGGAATAAAGAGACAACTAGGAGAAGAAATAGGAATCTTGTGGGGTGAGGAAAATATTAGTTTAAATAAAAAGTTAAGTAAATAATTTTGGGTGACCCTTGTTGAGAGAATGACACATGGGTAGGTGAATAATCAAGTATTAAATTAAAAGAAAAATATTATAATTATGCATGACATGCCAAGTGTCACCTATGAGGACTCCTATAAAAGAAGAGGCAAGCCATGAGAGAGGGGACTTTTTGGGAACCCTATTGTTGGATGGATGATATGATGTGAAAGCAGTGACTATGAAGCTATAGTGAGTTTGGTGAGGTAGAGGATTTCTTTTAGAGAGGGGACTCTTGAGCTAAGGTTGCTCTCCTCTGCCAGCTAGATTCTTCCTCCATTGTACAACCCCATTGCAGCTTGGGGGTCCAGCGGGGAAGAAGAGTACCCAAGGAGTAGGCTGGGAGGTTAACCGGTGGGTCTCGTGTTCGGATCAAGCGCGTCATCATACACTCGCAGACGGATCAACAACAAGGAATACCAGCGACAACAGAGCAAGCGAAATCTCGCCTCTCCGGTGTACAGTACATGTGTATTTCGTTACTACTTGACCTTAGATTAAGAGTATATAAATGTCGTGTTATTTCCTGAAATGAACATCAATGATGTATGTGTTGTTTAGATTTAAAAGTATATAAATGTGGTGTTATTCCCTGAAATGAACATTCCCTCCACCAATCACATAACCTTTATATATATTAATATATATATATATATATATTATATATATTTATATAATATATAATATATTATATATTAATATATAACATACATATATGAAAAATATATAAATTAGTTTTGTCAGTTATGTAAATACATATTTTCACTTTTAAATTTAAACTAATTTGCATGTCCTATATGGTGGGCCTTATTCATCATTCATCATCCAATGTAGAAGGGGTTGGGCGTATATTGCATGATGCATAGTGTATGGACTAATGCAACAACTCTAAGGTGTTTGGGAACTCTACTAAAACATCTATTGATACCACAAGTGTGATGGTTGAGGCACATAACCACTTAAGAGGATGGTACATACATGTTAAGTTATCTTTGTAGATATTAGTAAGTAGGATGTAGAAGCATCAGTTACTTCACACAAGTACCCCACTAAAATGGAAATCTATATTAACTTTAATGTCTCACTCATGTGTGTAACACACACACACACACACACAAGTGAGGCATTAAAGTTAATATAGAATTCCATTTTAGTGGGGCACTTGTGCCAAGTAACCAATGCTCATCACACCCACACATGTGTGTGTATGTGTATGCATGTGTACACCCATACCTAATTATAGCTTCGCAAAGCCTAAGAATAACCCAAATATTAAAAAAAATAGCTATGGAGAGGAGGCTTTGTAGAGATATCGAAAAATTAATCATTGTTCTTGTCCTAAATAATATTCACAATAATATATTGTAGTAAGTGTCTCAAATAATGAGAATTAAACTACATATCCTTCATTTTGTTGTGTGCAACATGATTTTTCACAATGTGTATCACACTTTGAATTTCACAATATAACACAACCAATGTTGGACTAGAAAATCAAGTTCAACTATGAGATTTTGAATCCATATTTCCTCTAGGGGCACTGCACCATGGCATTATGCCCCTATGCTCAATAAGGAGGTTGCTTTCTTATTTCTACAAGACTAGACAATGGGTTTGGAGCCAAGTACAAATACATAGCTAGATGTAGGCTTCTTATTGTTGCTATTTCAAGCCCAATCTAAGTATAAATAACTAACTGGTTAATGGTTTCATTGCAATATGTTATACCAAGCTAGTAAGTTCCTTGGATATAATGAACAATTGTCTTTGTGTACTTAAAGTGACCTTATCATCAATCCTACATAAATTGTTAACCACACTGACAACAAAGGAAATATTAGTTCCACTATGAAGTAAATCAATAAGGCCACCAACAAGTTTCTATAGAGTGTGACATCAAATTTGAAAGAATTACACTACTTTGTTAGCATCTCCCCACTAACAAGGTGTGGCATAGGGTTTTTAATATTCTATTTTGAATTTCTCTAAAATATTTAACATATATTTATGTTGAGAAATAATTATACCATCATCCATTTGTAAGACTTAGATACTCAAAAGGAAATGCATCAAACCAAGGGTAATCATCTCAAATGAATCTACTAACTATATCCTCTAACCAAAATTTAACTATGTTACATTATCCCTCATATTTCTTCCTTGTTCATGTAAGATATAACTAAACACTTTGCAATCTGTAGTGTGACATGCCCATTTTTAAGGTTCCCTTAAAGCTATGCATACTCTCTTTTTCTATTTGGCCCAATTTCATTTTATCCTTATCTCCTTATCTTTTCTTGACGGGAAAAAAAAGTGATTTCATCATTTAGTCTTTTGGGGCATTGGGTTATCGATTAACTTAGAAATTAACATATATTAGAGAGGGGGGATATTTTAAATGGATAGATATCTTGGGAAGCATAACTTGATCTCCCTTTGGAGGGAAATTGTTGGCTCTCCCAGTTATCCCTCTTGAAGAAGAGGGTAGGGAAGTAGAAGAACTACATCTATCCTTAAAGGGAATCAAAGTAACTATCCTTCCATCGTTAATAGAGGAGAGGATTGTACCTCCTTAAATCCTTTGGATGTAGTGGAGTTACAATCCTTCCCAATCTCATGGAAGGGGAAGGAAGGATAGGAACTCCAACAAGGCTTGAGGGAAATGAGAGTGACTATATCCTTTCAATCCTTAAGATAAGGAAAAGAAGTAGCTTCAAACTATCATTTGGGGGCCATGGAGTCACTATCCTTTCCATCCATAATGAAGGGGAAAGGGGGTGACTCAAAATAATTATTTGGGGATGGGGAGTCAGTATTCTTTCCTTCATTCTTAAGGGGCATACCTAGATTGTCACTATATAGTCCTTCAAGGGGAAATATATAGTCTCACTTGGGTAGGTAGAAATTGTGATGTGTCCCCATGCCCAGGTACCCTTTAAAAATGCAATTTATGGGTGAGTTTCAACTTTTGATACCATTAGTTTAAATCAAGAATATAAATAAATGATGCATGGAATTAAAGAAATCATGAAAATATCCTAGAAACACTAAACACATGGAATTAAAATGCTCATAAGTATATTCAACAATCAAAGATAAATAACCGTTAAAATAACAAAATGGAATCAATTATATATACCACAAAAAGAGTTTATATTTATAAAGATTTCACTAACTAAATACAGATGTCAGATAATCCACCCAACCATAGGCTCTATTGCACATTCGATTTCTTCAACATGCAACCCCCAAGCTAAAGCTATGATTCCACAAGGATGGGTGTCTATTCCAACTCTATCGCTCACAATAAATTAGCTCATTATAAAATTTCTCTTTTCACAGGGTCATACAACAATCAAAATTATCACAATTACTCAACTAGTCCTATGAAAATACCAACTTCTCGCCTTTTTATCCTTCATTCTAGAAAATCTAAATAAATAGATTTTTTTTCTCTCTACAATGAAGCCCCTCAAGCTACTCAATTTCCTCCCAAGGCTCTAGTGCTTCTATATAGCAACTATCAAATATATAAATTCTAGAGACTCTCATCCATGGATATATTAATCAACAAGGAAAATTCATACATGCACTTAGGAATCTTCTCATGTTGGAATAACAAGTACTAACTCACACAACTACGAAAACTGGATTGCAACAATACAATTCTTGTTCTCTCCAAGAAGCAATAACCATAAAGTGAATGAGAATAATGAATGAGGAGGTCCTCAATCCCCCCAAACCCCCCAAAAAGGTAAGGTTAGATATGAGTGCTTTCAAAATGACAAATTGTTTCCCTAAAAAGCTCATTTACCCCACCTTTTTCTCAATTCATTCAAATATGGGTATAATAACATATAAACAAAAAAATTTAGGCTCTCTAGTTACCCTCCTATTATGGTAATATAACCCCCTATTCTCTTTTCCATGTCCATCTGCAGTAGATGATGTGTTTTATTAATAATATCCAAAGTATTACATATATAGGTGCTCTGGATTTTCATAATGTACAAATATACACCATTAAATTGGGGATCAAAACCTGAGGCATTATGTTCCCCTAACCCTTATTTCAACATTGTCCATAGTGCTCAACACCATACCAATGTGTGTGTGTGTGTGTGTGTGTATTTACAACAAAATTTCAAAATAGATGCGAGTATGCCAACTGCACAATATCTTCAAACTCCCATGTCACTTCCTCAGGGATGTAGCATGTCCATTGGAGCTTTACCTACTTTATGGATTTTCTTTGGATCACCATGACATTCATGTCCATTATACACGATGGTTGTGCCTAGAAATATTCTTTTGGCTCCCCTTGAATTAGAGTCCAACTAATAACATGGTTAAGATCATGCACACACATTTTCAAAAGAGACAAATGAAATACATTATGCACTTTCATGGAAGTAGACAATGTAATCATGTATGCATATCGTCCTATCTTGTACAATATCTCAAATGGACTCCAATATCTAGATGCCAACTTAATACAACTACTGGAAACTTCAATGAGTTTTTCTTTGGTTTCATTTTTAAAAATGCATACTCAACCATTTTAAATTCATAATGTTTACCATTTATCTTCGATTTTCTTGAGCATCTCTGGCCCAAGTACTACTATAATTGTTGGGCCATTCCAACTGATTAGAATAATGCATTTTCTACCATATGAATCCTCAAATGTACTCATTTTTCAAGAAGATTGATACCCATTATTATAGTGAACCAAATGAAAACAATCTTCCCACTTGGATGGTTTATCCATTAGCTACATTCTCAACATTATTCAATTATGTGATTGACTATCTTTATCTTCCCATCTATTTGTGGATGATTCACTGTACTAAAGTTCACATCTACATTGAATCGTTTAAATAAATCTCTCCAAAACCTCGAAATAAATTATAGATATCTATTTCAAACAATTTCTTTTGGTACTCCATGAAATATATGTCTTTTTCATGTATAATTATATGAGGTTAGTTGTATTATGATTGAGTTTAACTAGAATAAAATGAGAAACATTTATCATTTTATCCATTGCCACCATTATTGAGTCACGTTTCCTTGTTGTCCTGGGTAGTTTGGTTATAAAATAAATGTTTACAACTTCCCATTTTCACTCTGGAGTTTGGAATGGTTGTAGCAAATTAGATGGGTGTCTATGCTTAAATTTCACCCTTTGACATTCCATGCAAACAAAAAATATAATCAACTACATCCTTTTTCATTCTTGGACAAATATATCGACTTATAATTGGTAGAATTATTTTCTTATATCTAAGATTCCTTACATGTGGAACATTATGCATTTTTTCATAATTAAATTCCTCAATTCCAAAAAAATAGGAAATATACCATCTTCTTGTAGCTTGTATCCATTAATTTTTTGTGGAACTTATTCTTACTATAAAATTTCTTTTTCTATAGGTAATGTTGATATGTAGTAACAACCTCTAAAATTCTTTTCTAAATCTTAAGTATGCACACCAATGGTCATAGGATACATAATATGTACCCTTCAACTAATTGCATGTGCAAATTTGTTCTCCTTTCCCTTGATATGCTTGATGTAAAAGTCGTATTCACTCAAAAATTCCAACTATATTGTTTGTATGACATTAAAAGTTGGTTTCCTAAATAAATATCTCAAACCATTATAGTTGGTTCTGAATTCATTTTTTTCCACATTAAATAATGCTTCCACATCTTCATTGAATTTATTATGCTAGAAAGTTCCAAATCATGTGTGGCATAATTAATCTCATGCTCTTTTAATTTTTTTGACTCATAACATGTCCATTATGAATAAATACTCTGCCAAGTCCTTCTTTGCATGCATTTTTACACACCACAAAATAAATATCCATTTGGAGTAACAATATTTAAGATTGGTGCACTTGTAAGTAAACCCTTCAATAGTTGAAAACTCCATGTTCTAATGTCCATTAAAATTTAGTCCCATTCTTATGTAAAGAAGCAATGGGATTATCAGTCCTTGAAAAGATTGCTATACACTTCCTATAATGTCCATCTAAACCAAAAATATAACTTCTAGAACATTATTTGGTGCAAATCATCCCTTAATGTCTTCAATCTTCTCTAGATCCACCAATATGGCTAATTTTGAAATGATGTTCCCAAAATAGTGAATTTTATTTTGGTAGAAAGAACATTTTATCAACTTGGCATACAACTCATTCTCTCCTCAATACTTGTAGTATGAATCGTAGATGATGTTCATGCTCTTCCTTTCACTTGGAATAAATTAATTATGCCATTCAAAAATACAATAACAAACTTGTCCAAATAATTTTTGAATATACCATTCAATAAGAACATAGAGATAGATGGTATATTTTTCAGTCCAAAAGACACCACTACAAACTCATAATGCCTATACCTTGTTCTAAAATCTGGCTTGCTTATGTATTCTTCCTTTATCCTCACCCATTGATATCTTGATCTCAAGTATATCTTTGAAATTATCTTGGATCTTCTTAGATGATCAAATAGGTCATTAATTCTAGGTAGAGGGTATTCATTTTTCACTATGGCCTTGTGAAATTGTCTAAAGTCAATAGATAGTGTCATTATTCCATCATTCTCTTTCAAAACAAATACAAGTGCTCCCCATAGTGAAACACTTGGGAATATGTACATTTTATTCAACAACTGTTTCGACTACATTTGTAACTCTTTGAACTAGTGTACTCATTCTATAAGGATTCTTTGACTTTAGAGAAAATCCTAGCATAAAATCAATAGAGAAATCTATATCCCTCTTTGGTGGAAAACCTAGTATCTCTTCAAATACATTTGTGAGCTTTTGCAACGCTGGATAATATCCAAGATTTGGCTATTTAGTATTATTTTTCTTATCTACATGGGATGCATATAATTTACATCCTTTCCTTAAACATATGTTCAACTATAAGGCTAAAATATCCCTTATATAAATGGGTCTCAAAATTCCTCGCAGAAAACTTTATTTTCCTTCTTAATGAAGACAAAACAAATGTATTATTATGACAATATAGGACAACATAATTCTTGTCCAAGCAATCCATTCTAATTAGAACACCATAAGATCCCAATGGTATGATATTCAATTCTACAAATGTATCCATTCCATTAAGATTAATAGGAAATCTCTTGACAATTTTATTAATCCTTCTCATTGTTCTAGTGGCTAGCTAAACTAACCATGGTCTTTCAAGCTTGCTTTTCATCAAATGAAATTTCTCCACTAGTTTAGTATCAAAGAAAATATGACTTGATATTGATTCAATTAAAATAAAATTATACTAAATTATAATCTTACTTCCCACTTAAATCATGTGGGATTGATGCTCTATCTATTTATCATCTAGGGCTACATTTTGGGATTATTAAACCATTTAGTCCATAGTTGTAGCCTCCTGGAGGTTATGAAAAGTTCCAGGTCAGGAGAGTAACTCGATGAACTAATTGTGTTTTTGCATTAAGAGAAAGCATATATATATATATACAAGGAGAGGGAAACTATTGGGTTTCATCTCCCAATTTCTCTTCATCTTCCTTTTTTTTTTTCAATATGTAAATGTATTTTCCTAATCACAAAGATTAGGTGTCAACATTCCCCCATTAATCTGAAGGGATGTTGATGAGTCCAAGCATCATTCTGAATCTTTCAAACTTGTCCCTTCCAAGCACTTTGGTGAAGATGTCTATAATTTTCTCATTTGTCAAACAATGTCGTAGGTGGATTATGTTGGCCTCAAAATGATGTCGAATCAAATGATATTTTGTATTAATGTTCTTGGTCTGATCATGGAACTTTGGGTTCTTGGCCAACTTTATTGCAGAGGTGTTATCAATCAAAATAGGAGTTGAATGCACTTGTTTCTCTTGCAAATATTCTAGAATTTTTCTGAACCAAACAATTTCCTTCATTGCTTCTATTGTTGCCACATATTTTGCCTCAACTGTGGAATCTACTAGAACTAACTGTTTGCATGACCTCCAAGAGACAACTCTTGATCCAAGACTCATAACATAACATGAAGTAGATACTCTAGTTTCCTTATCTCCATAAAATTCTAACTCAAATCATCCAATAAAGCTAAAGTCATCCACTTGTGTATACTTGAGTCAAAAGTCTTGAGTTTCCTTCAAGTACTTTAGAACTCTTTTTGCAACAGGACAATGACAATCACAAGGATTTTGCATAAACCTAGAGAGGATTTCAACAATAAATGAAATGTCTAGTCTGGTAGTAGTCATTTAGTTGAGACTTCCTATAAGTTGTCTATACTTCGTTGCATTCTTAAATTATTTTCCTTCAATGGATGTGAACTTTAAATTCCATTCCATTGGATTAGTTAAAGGATTGCACACAACCATGCCAAATATGTTCAACAGATCTCCAATGTACTTCTTCTAAGAGAGGAATATAAAATTTAGATGTTGGGTTACTTTAATACCAAGATAGTAGTGAACATATCCCAAATATGTCATTTCAAAACCTTTCCTTAGTTCTTTATTTATAGATGCAATGTAATTATCATTGTTCCCTGTCATCAGAAGGTCATCTACATATACCACAAGATATACAACTATTTTTCCAACTTTCTTGACAAACAAATTTGCATAATCAAGATCATAGTGTTTTGAAATTTAGTTTCAGAAGATTTAGCCTCCGAATTTTGTCAATCACATCACTCAAAGTGTCATCTTAATCAATGGTTGGAGCTTCATGTGGGGGAGAGAGTGCTTTAGAAGGAAATTCCACAAATTGAACCAGTATAGGGATCCCCCCTTTAAGATGTGGAATCTCATTATCAAACTCTTGAAAAGACTTTTTATTTCCTAATCTATCCAAGTGATCAAGCTGCCGCTCAACAACATTGTTAGTCTGGGAAGATTCAAGAAATATCACATCTCTAGATATTATAAACTTCTGATTCACTTCATCATAGAGACGATATGATTTGGAGGTATCTAAGTACCCTAAGAAGATACATTTTCGACTCCTTGCACCGAGTTTGTTTCATTGTTCCTTAGGAATCAAGGCATAACATATGGAACCAAAAACCTTGAGATGCCTAACTAAAGGAATGTGGCCACACCACATTTCATATAGACTCTTGTTTTTGATAGTTGAGATGGACACCTATTCTTTATATACACAACATATAGAACAACATGAACCCAAAACATTAGCTTAACATTCTTGAAAACCATCATTGGACATACCATATTTAAGATTGTCCTGTTCATTCTTTCAGCTACACCATTCTGTTGGGGATTATAAGGCACGATTATTTGATGTTTGATCCCATGTTGGAGAAGATATTTGTCAAATTCATTTGAAGTATATTCTTTTTCATTATTAGTATAAATAGAGCCAATATTAGAGTGTGCATCATTTTTAATCTATTCATGAAAGTTCTTGAATATTTCAAAAGCTTCATATTTGTTCTTTAATAAATAAACCCAACACGTTCTGTTGTAGTCATCGATAAATTTAATTCTATATTTATTACCATTTGCAGAAGGAACATGCATTGGGCCACATAAATTAGAATGAATGAGTTCAAGCTTTCTATGTGCTTTGGAATGAGAATAATGAAAATACTATTTGTTGTGCTTTCTTAAGATACACACATCAAACCACTTAAGTTTTTGAGGAATAGTTGGCAAACCAGTAACACCATTTTTCTTCAACAAAGGAAGACTATGATAATTCAAGTGTCTGGATCAAGCATGCCATAAAAGACTTGATAGAAGTGTACCTTCATCATAGTGAGAACTGTACGAAAAGTTTTGTGCAAGAGGAAAAGTTCCTTTCAACTTCAATAATCTTTCTTCTTCTATCCTAGTCATGACAGGTGGGTGATATGATGCTTTTATGACCTCAAACTTTCCATCAAATATATGAATGGAGTGTCCTTCCTGGCGGATGTGGACCAGAGACAACAACTTTCTACTCAACTTCGAGAGATATAAAACATCATGTTGAATGAAGTTGAGAAGACCAAGAAGTTTGAGCCTGATGGTGCCAATTCAATATGGCTTGAGTTTTGATTTTTCTACAAAGTAGACTGCTCCATCAACATTGTCAATGAATTATTGAAATAAATCTCTTCTGAAAGTCATGTGGCAAGTTGCTCCTAAATGAAGAAACCAAGCATCTTTCCATGAAGCAAGTAATCCAGGTGGATGTTGGTGGCCACCCACTAATTCCACTTGGACCCCCTCTTGTGCTTCTTTCAGTTTTTTCAGTTTCCTTAATTATACCATAGTTTACTATTTTTAGCCGTTTTTTGGGTCCTAAACTTCCGGAGCCGTTTTGAGGCCCTAAATGATGTTTTTTGGGAAATCTACCGTCAGCGATTTCTCTGTCAAAAAATCGTCTTTTCTGTCGTAGTCCTCAGAGAGATCTTTCCAATGGGTTATCATGCGTGTCAATTGGAGATAATATGACCAATTCGCGACTCCGGGAAGTTGGCTGTCCAACTCACCCCAATGGGGCCCACAAACTCTTGGTGTTACATCTCCTCGGGTCAGGGTTTTAGCTGTTTAGGGTTTTCTCTTATTGTTCAATAATAAAAAGGCCCTGGAGCCTCATTGTAAGATAGTTCAGAGGCATGTAGCCACAACATATTTTCTCAGAGATAAACTACCATTGCCCTAGCTGGTTTATTTCCATCACTGTTTGTAAGCATATTTCAGTATTTTACATTAATGAAATGAAGTATTATTTCCACTGCATATCTGTGTTTATGATTATCTTTGTAATTTGTTGTGTTCCTGTTTATGTTCGGATCAACAAGTGAAGCATTGATTAAGTCTTCAGTTACTCCAATGTTGCAATGCGCCTCAACATAATGAGTGGGCTCGGGTGCTTTTCCTTTCCCTTTATTAGGCATTTTACCTTTTTCTTCATTTCTTTCCTTTTCGATTCTTTTCCAAGGCAACTTAAATGTGGAAGCATCATGTCCATTTCTATTGCATTGTATGCAATGAAGATCAAACCTTTCTCCTTGGAAATGTATGCCCCTCTGACTCTAAAGTTATTCTTTCCTCTTCCTTTTCGGCCACCCCTTCCTCTAGAAGAACACTGTGCATGATTCTTGTCTTTTGTGAACTTCTTTAGAATATTGAGGAGTTGTCTTCTTCCCAAAAGCCTCCTCTCTTTCAACAAACTTATTCTCAAGGGAGTTAAATGAAATCTCCTTAAGTTTTCCACTTGCTTGCAATGACTCAAGATAATGTGAATAAGTGGAATATAGTGCTTTGGCATAAGCACGAGAGGAACATATATTTCAACACTACATAATGGATCTTATTTCTGATGCTAAGCCAAGAGGGTCATCATTTTTCAACTCAAGATTGAACAACTTGATCATCAACTGAACAACTTCAAGCTCAGAGTGTTAGTCATACAATTAATTCAATTTATTTAAAGCTTTAAAATAATTTGAAAATGAAGAAATATGATGACTCACCTCTTCATTTACCGATTCTGCGATCAAGACATAGGCCTTGCTATTCTTGTTTTCCCAAATGACAAGGGCCTTTTCGTAGGTGGGGTTTTCCAGGTGCATTGCCTCTTTATTCACAAAATCCTTTCCACAACTCATTAAAAATTAAGGTGTGTTTTATCTTCCTGGACCACTCATGATAGTTCTCTTTTTTAATGAGAACTACTCCCACTATGAAGATGAGTAAATGCATTTATGAGAAAACTTCTAAACTAACCTCAAATAAAATAAATCTTTATACTAATAAATTTGATAAAAAAATCTCCTTAAAAATGACTCAAAGATGTATATAGGTAGATGCATATATACATATATATGTATGCTTTAATAATCACATATAAACATCAACCATCCATCATTTACTCACAATTATATTATTTAACGGTTACCCAAACTAAAACTCATAAGGGAATATGTCTATTATATATCATAATACTCCACATGACATATCATAATGCACCCCTCACGGCCTTTTAAAAAATAAATCAACGTATTTCAGGCTATATAACATAAGGAATCAACGCATTTCATATCCCATCATCATATACCAAACATACGCACAATTTATATCTTCATATGCCATGATACCATGTCTATATATATCGAATTACCATATGCATTCACGATTGTTTATATATTGAATATATTCAATGCATATATCCGTTCAAAATGATTTAACGCACCATATACCATTGCATAGGATTAATCGATCAGAATCCATGCTTACGCATGCAATCAACAACAACGACTCATACACCTACGATTTGAGGGAGTACATACTGTTAAACACACATCACACCAACATAGTTCCAACCCACAGTTCAAATGCACCATAAATCCAACATTCAATAAGAACCAATGCACATATACACCAGCACATAAACCAGACGCATGGCTTCCAAGATTGATTCATCAGCTTCCAAAATTAATTCTACGACTTCCAAAATTTTTGGATAAATTTAACATATAGTATAGTTTACTGCCATAAAAAGAAACTCAATGCAGAACTTACAATCCAACGCAATGGGTACAATTCATGGTATTGAGTTCAACGACCATAATCAACGCGCATAGGAGAAATACACCAATGCGAAATCGCAGAGTCTAGCCTTCAATTCATTTAAGTGCCCATAACATTATATACACATACCAAACTATTCAATGTAGAAAGCAGAGAACGCTTGCCCGATGGCATGAAATAATGACAGGTAAATAAGAGTCACAGGAGAGGAGCAGAGGGCAGCAAAAAAAACCCTGAAATTGATACCATGTCAGGTTAGGAGAGTAACTTTATGAATTAATTGTGTTCTTGCATTAAGAAAAATCATAAATATATACAAGGAGAGGGAGATTATTGAGTTTCATTTTCTTTATATTCAATTTTTTTTTTTTTTTTTAACAATATGTACATGGATTTTCTTAATCTCAAAGATTAGACCTCAACAAAAATTCACCATTTTGACTTTTATATGAGAAAAATATCTATGCAAATGGTCTCCCTTACATCTTCAACAATTGAGGATAGGTGTGTTGAAATCAAACATGGGTGGAACCACTAGATTATTGGTCAATGATGAAAACCATGAATAGACATGAGGGAGGCCACTAATGATCCAAGAGGATATTTACAATCGACAATTCAACTTGGTTCCAATTTTTACCAAAGTTTTCTACACAACAAAGAGTTCACAAAGAGCTTTTCAATGTAGTTTGAACGAGTTCAAGAGGACTTCATATGTGAAAGCTATGGCTCGTTGACATTTTGGGAAAAATGGCAAAATGATAAAATGAAATGATTAATACCTATTTTGAGCTTTTGTGCCCATGACAATTAAGATTGTATTAAGTTATGATGAAAATGTACTC
>APFE030655319.1:41158-64276 GCA_000404065.3 Pinus taeda | reverse complement strand
ATAAAATAATTCTAATTTTAGTTCACAGGGTGTGGAATAGATGGTTATAAAGTGTTCTATTAAAGCATCCTCAGTTTGAAATTTTATGGGCAAAAACCTAACCATGCTAAGGGTGGTGTGACCCAGAACGAGTGTGATCTCCAAATAAGTTTAATAGCTTAAATACTCTTGGGTCACAGCTACTCAAACTAGAGATTAAACATATGAATTATATCAAAACTCATATTACCTTATTAAAAAACAAATATTAATTTTGAATTTAGAATTTTCAAAATAACATTGAAACATTTACAATGTTATGTTATATTTAATCTAAACCCTATAAATAAATAAATAACATTATTAACCAACCATTTTAAGAGTTCAATGTCTTATTATATTTAAACTATGCCAAATGCAAGGGAAATTTAAATGAAAAGTAATCAATAATATGATGAATGCAATTTTAAAACGAATTATTGTAGTTAATATTTTGGTGTAAGATCATATAATAAATTTCAATTACCATTCAGATTTATTAGAAATATTGATAAAGCATTTATAATAACATTATTAACAAATAATTTTAAGAGCTCAATATTTTATTACATTCGAACTTATCCCAAATGGAAGAAAATTTTAAATGAAAAGTAATCAATGATATATCTGGCTTTCAGATGATGAATGCAATTTTGAAACAAATTATTGCACTTAATATTTTGGTGTCAAATTATGTAACAAATTCTAATTACTATTGAGACCCATATTATAAATATTGTGAGTGTATTTTATTTTAATAGAAGTATTAGTTATTAGTTTATGTTTCTATTAGGGAGTATAGAAATTGTTTGGTAGTTAAAGTCTTTTGACTCTCGATTAGTTTGTCGAGTTTTTGTGGCTTTTTAGTAACTTTAACCAAAGTTTTAGGAAAATGTTGAATATTTGCATTTCTCTGTAGTTCAAAAATAATTTCCTAATTTTTAAAAATATTATTTATAATTTTTTATTGGCTAAGTGATCCTTGATGTGACATGATTCCCTTAGTGGAGGGAAATTTAATTTCGATACTTGTCAGTGCCTCACAAATCACTTTAAAATAAAAATAAGACAAATTTTGTAGATGGTCATTTCGTTGATGAGTACTCTAACACTTACATAGTGCTCTTAGCAAGTCCTTTATGTAAGTAGGGGGGAGGAGCAAGGGGTGAGGTGGTGTTTTGTTGGTGAGTGGTATGACACTAACACGACGAATCTTAGTGCTTTTACCTCTTATTTCATTTTAAACTTTTATACATTTAGTTGCGCAGGAGAACACATGTATGGAGTCGTGAATGTGTGTGGAATGAAGGATGTTCAGAAGAGGGGATATGTGTAGGAGAATGGGGGTGCAAAGGGAACTTTCTTCCGCATACATGAAATTATTTTAACTTTCAATAGAAACTTAATATCCAATATTAAATGAATTGTTTTTTAATGTGTGTGAGAAAGAAATGTTGTGTTGGAGAATGGGTGTGTAGAGCAATGAACTGAAACTTTCATTCACAATGCTCTACATCTCCGCATACATTTCCCCTTCACACAATTCCTCCAAATACCTCTCAACATTACATATTAATCAATTAATTAGCAGTATTGGCTTATTAAATTTTGGGCCTAAAAAGTTTGGTTTACATGCATATCAAGTGTGAAATAAGGGTGGGTGATTAACTATCCCCACTATAATGTTGATGTGTGCTTGTTTTATTTGATATCAAGAGCAAAGGAGTTGTGGCAAAATTGCTTTGTGGATGATCTGATGCACTATTTTCAAAACTATGTTTGATGGATCTAATCATTCCACCATAACTGGTAGCTAATATCGAGTGTGGGGTCCCTCTTCTAACCTCAATCAACTTCTCACAACAAGGACTAGCATATATTAAAATGCAATTTTCTTCGCCATTCATACGGTGAATCAATGCACACATCACGGGCTCCATAAACATGTTGTTCGTATAGCTAATGTTTCGTTACTAGCTATCGTTTTACTTTGACTAGATTTGTGTTCAATATTTACATGTTTTTTTTGCACGGATCCTCCTATTCATTTAAACACTTATCAAAGTTGAAAAAATGAATCTTGGTATTCACAGTTCCCAAATATTAAGTGCATTTGTGATCTCACATTTGTGAATTAAAAACTTATTATCCAATATTAGATGTAACGTATTTTTAATGCATGTGGGGAAGAAGTGTTGTGTGGGAGAACGAGTGTGCAAAGAAAATTTTAGCACATGAAAAGTTTGGTTTACGAGTATATCAGGTACGAAATAAGGATGGGTGATTAATTGTCCCCACTACTATGTCAACAAGGACTAATTTTATTTGAGCTTCTTGATTATTAAGTGCATTTGTAGATACCTTGGCTAAAGAAGACACCTCATTAGCCCATGGGACAATAAGTATTAATGGAAATCAAATGTTCAGGCCCTTATCGTTGTCTAATGGTGGAAAAAATAAAAAAATTATTGGGAGAACCATATGGCACCCAAGTGGAATTCGTATCATGTGATAGCTCTAATGAAACAATACGGAATGAGAAGAGTTAACAGGCCCATGTCTCAGTTGTCATTGTGATGCGAGTGTGAAGCGTACAATCCTGAGATAGGTATGAAATTTTCCCAAGTTCAATAGAGTGGGAGCATGATAAAACCTAACAAAAATGAGGTATCAAAGGTACATTGGTACTTTTGCAGTAGAAAATTGGTTATGGGTGTTGAAAATAATAAGAGGGGGTTGAATTAGTATTTCACTTCAAATATTTAACTTTTAATCTTCATATCATTAATTAACATTAGCATCAAATAAAAATATACATCAACATCACAACATTATTCAACAATGCACAATATCGAGGACAGTACGCAAAATATTTTAAGGTGGAAACCCTTCTGGGAGAAAAACCATCAAATGCTTCTTAATATAGGCCTTCAACAATTTACATCAACATGAAGCTCCAAACTCCAAGATTCTACGACTACAACTAGAAGGAGGATCCAACCTCCTGATTTATAGCTCCAACTGAAAGAATGCTCCAATGTCCTAGTTTACCATCTCTAACTAAAAGAACACTCCAACACTCTAATTAACCAACTCCAACTAAAAGGACAACCCAATGTCCTATTTTTATCAACTTCAACTGAAAGGATGCTCCAACACCCTATACAAGCTCTAACTTGCTTTAACACCACCCTACCACCCTACTCATGAAGCTACCACATGCGTTAAAGACTCCAACCTTTAGTTTACCACAACATAGCACATTTCACAATTTTCAAACTAGAACCATCTGTGATCAAAATCAAAATAAATAATATCAAAACAATCAGTTGACTTTGTCAACTTACAATACTGGCACAAGATCATCAACAACAATAACAACTTCCTCTACTCAAATTCTCAATTTTTCTCAATTAAGTTACATAAATTTGTCATCAAACATGCAGCCATATAAATGTTGACATAACCCTAGTTCAACAAGAAAATTAGAAGCATTGAAAACCATGGCACTCATTAATTACCCACATAGGCCAATAACTTTTCTCAACAATTTCTATCAAACCCTAACTCAACAATAACTCTTCTCACAATACAAATATGCTAAACACATTTTTCCATGCATGCATAATTATCAAATGAAGACTCTTTGCAATATATAATACTAGCAATGGCAACATATATTACATCCTCTATCATTTTCCTTCAACAATCAATATTCTCAAACCTTTGTATTATGTCCCACATATCATCAAGTTGCAACTTAAATAACTCTATCAATAGTTAAGTCATATACATTGTCAAACCTTAGTTGTTATACATAGTCACATTACTAGCAACAGACTTTGACTTTGGCATCATCAACCATGATCTCAAAATAATTATATTATTATGTTTGGCTCTAGTTTCATTACATCCAAAATCTTTGATTCATTACTTAGATCGAACCTCCACTATACATTAATTTTCACCATGCAAAATCCATGCAAAACAAATCCACGCACATTAACTTCAACAACTTGTCCATACACTAGTTCCATAGTAGTTACAATGATATAGAACACTCTGCACTCAAAGATACATTAGAATTTATGCTCATAAGATAATTCAACCTCCACAGTGCTGAAGATTAGAATCTACGTTATAGGATAGCACTACACGCAATGATATATATTCACACTACAACAATCCATGCTACATGTATGCTCTCAAATTTTCCTAATAGTGGGACAGAAAGAAGATTCCAAATGTGCCTCTGGTCAGAATTTGCAACTTGCAAATGCCTTGTGACCAATTGTGACCCATTAAACTCTGGATAATTGTGTTCATCTTAAAGGATATTGCTCAGACAGGTCTCAGTCCAATCTTCGCATATGTCGAAAAAACACTTTAGATATATGCCACCAACAAGTGTTATAATATGTGTAATGTCCCCATTTTTAGTTTCCTTTATAGTACAACCGGGATGGATTTCCAGGATATGTGATGGCTAGGTCACAGGAGTAGGATTACATCATCAGAGGTTTCATAGGGGTTTTGAGGAGTTTTATGGGGTCTGGCAACGTTTGTTTGACATATTTCATCGTCAAGGTCAGTTCCACACAACTTGCTTTTGATTCGGTTGCATTCCAATAATTCCCATAAATCGGGGTTATTATTGAGCCTAACTTAATTAATTACACTTAAAGTGGAATTTTGAGAGGAATATTTGATGGAACACCTTAATGTGATAGGTTGTTGGAACTGAAATGAGAAGAGCATTAGGATGGGATGATGAGAAATGAATTCTAGCAGTCATAGAAAGTATGGTGGGATATTTACCATTTTCTCGAATTAAAAATGACTTTAATTAGTCACTTAATTAAATAAAAGAATGGGAGAATGATTAATTGAAGGAAAAAGGCCAAAAGTGACTCAAGTAAAATAAAATAAAAATTGAAATTCACTTAGATGAATTCAAGGGGGGCTTCTAGAATAATACTAAAATGATCAAAATGAAATACTTCTAGAAGATTGGAAATCTCTCTATCGAGCGAGGATGAGATCATTTGGGACATGATGGATTTGTTTATTGTCTTTGTGGTGAGTTTGGAGAACCAAGTTCTCAGCTTCTGTAGCCCCAGGATGAAAACCCTTGGGTGATTTCATGAGATCAGATGAAAACTTGTCTCATTCTTTGGTGAATTCATCCAGAATTCACAGGTGTGTTTATTGATTCCAATTTTATTTTGGAGGTTGTTCTAGCATGGTGGCAGATCTTCTAGCGGCCATTACTGTAGTTATTTCTTATGGAGAGTTTAGATGCAATCTTCCCCCATTAAATAAATAAACCTGCATTATTTATATTTCTCATGTTATTTCTAGGTTTTACTGCAAATTTTACTTCTTGTGTTACTCAATTTTATGGTGTAAATGTGAAATTTTCATTGGGTTTAAGAAGAAATTTTATGTTGTAAATTTTTTGCAAAATCCCCAGAATTTTATAAACGGGATATTACAGTGGTATCATAACTAGTTTTCCTTCGAGCTTAAGGGTTATTGCAGATCGATTTCGAGGCAAGATCGAGGGTTCTAGGAAACACTAGTTTTGGTGATATCACATAATCATCCTAGCTAGAATCTCATCAATTTGGGTGGTTCTCTATAGCCACCCTCTTTGGCTTATTATTTTCATTTATAGGTTAAGATCAAATTTCTTTAAGGATCAAAATCCATTATCGACTAGGGTATCGAATTAGTTGAAGACCACACACATTTTGTAGTTGAGATGTTCATGGCTACTCTTCCAATATTCATGATTTAGTCTATCATTATCAGTAGAACCGAGGTCCTTTTATTTGGCAGATCATGTCATGCCCCTACCCTGGCAGTACACTTCCAACCGCATGAAGGGGGGTGCAGCACCGCCACCGGTTTTCTTTTTAACAATACTCACAAGTGTGGACTATGCCCACTTTCTATACTTAATTTATTTTTCAATTTTCCAAGTATAATCTTTCTTTAACACAGTGGAAACATTCATACAACATTCATCATAATTATCATTTTAACATAAGTGCACAACGAATATAAATAGGAGGGGAAACTCCCTGCAATATGAGTGCCCAATAATAATGATAATAACAAGTTTTTACATAAACTTAAAATATGGACAGGAACCCTAGGTTCCAGCTCACTAAACCTGCAAATTTACAAACTCGGGCTGCACACCATGCAGCCTCACCCTTTCACCGGGCAGAGGTGCCCCACAGGCTACCTCAACGTCTTTCGTTTCACCATCGTTTCATCATCATGCGCCTGTCGTTCAGCTACCCGTGCAGTGTTGCTGGGTCATGTCGCCCACCTGGTGCACACCCACAGCTTGCCCCACCATGCCACTAGTTTACCATGTCTAACATTCAACTTGTCACACCATCGCACTGGCATTTCCACCAGCTCGTCATGCCCACATTCCACCAACTCGTCATGCCTTCACCGTGTGTCCTGATTTGCGGGTCACCCAGCTCATCACTCGGGTGCACCCACCCGCTTGCCATTCACTGTGCCAACTCCCCAACTTGTGGTCGCCTCAACTCGCCACGACAACCACCCAGGTGCGCTCCACCCAACTCGCTCGTTCAATCGACCCAGGCACTCTCCACCCGAGCTTGCCCAACCACTGATTCACCATGTTGCCTACCCATGGTTAGCCCGTCATGTTTGCCTTTGCCTGCCCGCTCCCTGCGAAAGCTCATCGCACCTCATGTGTGCTTGCCTCGGCCTACGATAAAACCTGCAACCCAACCTATGGCCTAAACCCATCGACCTGCCCTGCGGCCCTCACTGCCTGTGGCTCACCTGAATGCGCTCACCCGTTCTGTGGCTCTGTGCTTCGACCCAAGACTCCGCCTGCACTTTGCCTAAGTTTCAGACCTCTTTAAACTTGGCTCGGACCTCTTTCTCATTCGAATGCTTGAAGACTTAGATTGTGTTTGCTCCACCATTCCTCTGTTTGCTTATATGGTCATTCGACCTTTCAGTTGGGGCTTCAACTCACCAAGTCGACCCACCATTTGGTTGAATTGCCCCTCCTTCACGTCGGCCCATGGTGTGGGTGCCCATACATGGGACTACCCTCCATATAAACTCGCCAACACTACCACACTTAGCCATTTTCACGATGACTCTTCGTGCGGTCATTTCCCTTGGTTCGTTTGATCAGCTCGTTGCAAGTGCGAGCATGCCCCAACTCACTGATTACACTATCTAGCTCGTTGCTTGCCCGTCGTGCGCCCTCACCGACTCTCTACATCACAACAATGACTCATGGGGTTTACATCCTCCCCCACCTCAAGTCATTATCGTCCCCAACAATTCTCCATCCCAGCAACCATCTGTCACCAAGGCCATCAAACCGTACAAACTATGTATATGGGTAATCCAGATGTGCCCACCCATCAACCTGCTTCATGCCATAGATATGCCACTGTTCTGCAAGGAATCATGTGCTGGTACCCCTCATGTCAGTGATTAGTTGGCTAGCTAATCCAACCATGTATCACCTCCACAAGAACTCATGCCCCCCACATCATCATGACTGTCCACTACATGCTACCTGTCAATCTATGCCATCTCACCCCTAGTTGCCTGCTCAAAGTGTTTTAGAGACTCACTGCCATGAGCAGCTAACAATGAGCCTCATCTCCCATGATAATCTAAGAAGATGAGGAGGGAGTAGATCCTAAAGGCTCTCCCTCACTAATCAGCTCAATCCACCTATTTGGATCCTCCACTTCTAATCTCTACAAGTATGCCTCCCAATCCTCCGTCTGATCATTCAGCCTCATATACTCATCATCATCATCATCCACTGCATCCAGCCTCCTGGATTGATCCAAGATGTTATCTGACAATGTCTTGATAACCCGTGACTACTCCATAATCTTTTCCTCTGCAATAGACAACCGCTTACAGAGCTTTTCATCTCGCTTCTCATTCTCCATATTCATCGTTGTCAACTTACATTCAGGCTTAATTACTCCCACGGTTGGAACACCGAGAGGTACATCCTCTCGTCCATCGTAAATGTATGGTTTCTTCATATGGGGAACAACCATAGCTTCAAATTGCTTCATAAGCTCCATGCCTAGTACAGCTTCATAGTCATCTATCTGCACCAAAGTGAAATTGACTTTCCCTGTCCACTCACCAAGTGTCACATCCAAACTTTCAACTACACCAATCATGGAATCCGGAGGAGAATTCACTACCTTCATTTGTGCCTGCACTGGTACAAATTTCAGTCCAATCCTTCTCGCAATATCCTCACTCATAAAGTTGTGAGTTGCACCACTATCCACCATAGTAAGCAAATTCCCACTCCCAACTTTCATCTTATCATACTCTAACTTGTTTCTTTCTGAGTCTCTTCGTGAGACTGCTTCCGTAGCCACTACAGCTCATAAAATCTGCATAACCTACAGAAGTCCCTTCTTTCTTCTTCGCATTGGACTGTACCAAGGCAACCACCTTTGGTCTTGAAGTACAATTCTTCACCATGAGTAGTTTCTCACATATCCAACACTTCAATGGTTTCTTCATCTTCGCCTTGTCATGCGATCTCGAAGGCTCCTCTTTCGTAGAATTTTCTTTCAGCTTGTCATTCTTTCTCTTCCTTTCCTCAGAAACCTTGTCATAGTGTTCTACCAAACGATCCACAACAGCAAATGCCTACTGAAGTGTCTTTATCTTTTGCCTCTTCACTTCATTATGTGCCCAAGGTTTTAGCCCTATAATAAAGTTGAACACCTTGTCCATTTCTGCCATGTCTGGAAGTTCCAAAACTGCGATCTCATTTCAAGCATCATCAAGACTCTTCTGTAATTTCAAGATTTTTGCCAAACCTTGATCTCTTGCTTCACCAATCTTCTTGACTTCTTCTTCCATTTGTGCATACTACCATTCAATTTACTCGTATCAAACCTTGAGGCCTTGAATCTCCTCTTTCATGTTCACATAGCCATCTTGAACCTGCATGTTCTCGGCCTTCATCGAAGCCATATCCGAAGCCATCTCCTCCATACAATCCAATACCCTGTCAAAGAAAGCATCTCTAGCATCTTGACTTGATTCACCTATCACAACCTGAGGTTCATCTACCATCTTGGCCATCTACCTTCTTTGTGATCTAGTATAGACCATAAATAGATATCACTTGCAAACCTGAACCACTTGTCACAAATGCCAAGTATTCAGACTTCTTTCAACTCCGCAACAAGCCCACGGATTACGAGCCTCTGATACCACCTGTCACGTAGTGCAAGTGTGTATCACCTTTCTTCACATATTCAGCAAAAAAGCTTTGTTACCACCTGTCACGCCCTTAACCTAGTGGTACTCTTCCAACCACATGAAGGGGGGTGTGGCATCACCACCTATTTTCTTTTTAACAATACTCACAAGTGCGGACTATGCCTACTTTCTATACTTAGTTTATTTTTCAATTTTCCAAGTATAATCTTTCTTTAACACAACGGAAACATTCATACAACATTCATCATCATTATCAGTTTAACATAAGTGCACAGCAAATATAAACAGGAGGGGAAACTCCCTAAAATATGAGTCTGCCCAATAATAATGATAATATCAAGTTTTTACATAAACTTACAATCTGGAGAGGAACCCCAGGTTCCAGCTCACTAAACCTGCAAATTTACAAACTCGACCTGCACACCGTGCAACCTCACCCTTTCACTAGGCATAGGTGCCCCACAGGCTACATCATCGTCTTTCATTTCACTGTCATTTCACCATCGTGTGTCCATCGTTTAGCTACCTGTGTAGCGCTTTCGGGTCATGTCGCCCACTCAGCACACACCCGCAGCTCGCCCCACCATGCCACCAACTTATCGCGCCCAACGTTCAACTCATCGCACCATCGCACCAAAGTTTCCACCAGCTCGTCATGCCCGCGTTCCACCAACTCGTCATGCCGCCACCATGTTTCCCGACTCGCAGGTCACCCAACTTGTGGGTCGCGTAGCTTGTCACTCGGGTACGCCCACCCACTCATCGTTCACCGTGCCAACTCCCCAACATGTGGTCACCTCAACTCGCTGCGCCAACCACCCGAGCGCGCTCCACCCAACTCGCTTGTTCAACTAACCCAGGTGCTCTTCAGCCAAGCTCGCCCATTTGTCGAGTCACCATGTCGCCCTCCCACAGTTAACCGGTCACATTTGCCTTTGCCTTCCCACCCGTTGTGGCAGCTCGTCGCACCTCGTGTGCACTTGCCCTAGCCTGCGATAAAACCTGCGACCCGACCTGCAACCCAAACTCGTCGACCCACCCTACGACCCTCACTACCTGCAGCTCACTCGAATGCGTTCACCCATCCCATGGCTCTGTGCTTTGGCCCAAGACTTCGCCTACACTTCGCCTAAGTTTCATACCTCTTCAAACTTGGCCCACACCTCTTGCTTGCTCGAATGCTTGAAGACTTCGATTGTGTTTTTCTCCACCATTCCTCTGTTTACTTATATGGTCATTCGACCTTTTGGTTAGAGCTTTGACTCACCAAGCCGACCCACCGTTTGGTTGAACTGCCCCTACTTCACATCAACCCATGGTGTGGGCACCCATACATGGGACCACCCTCCATATAAACTCACCAACACTTTCACACTTAGCCATTTTCGCGATGACTCTTCGTGCAGTTGTTTCCCTTGGTTCATTCAGTCAGTTCGTCACACCGTGCAGGCGCGCCCAAACTCACCAGTTACATCGTTCAACTCGTCGCTCGCCAATCGTGTGCCCTGGCCAACTCTCCACATCGCAACAACAACTCGTGGGCCTAACAGATCAAGTGTTGTACAATTGTGATAGAGGTCAGAACCACTCTAAATTATTTTTTTCGAACAAGTGTGTGATCTGAAAACTAAACTATGAAGTAATTATCCTAGAGGGTCGAGTTGCCCTTATTAAAGGTCAAAATTGTTTAGTACATGTGAGGTGGATTTGCACATGAATTACCCTTTTTGCAAGAGTCCAATAATGTTATTTTGACTTTGGATAGTTGTGGGCCCATAACCACAAGTCCAAGGTTGTGAAAATTCGTAGAGAAACATATTATAGTGTTGGTATCTTAGCAGTAAGCAATGCAATGAGTTCGGATAGAGTACGCATGGTTTAATCGCATGTGAAATCCATATGTTTAATGGCATGTGAAATCATTATATTGGCAAGTCTAGTAAGCGAGATATTTGTTGTTGTTGCTAGTGTAATGTGAGATATTTATGGGTCAAAGTCTTGAGCCAAGGTTTAGAGAATGAGCGTATGTATGTTGGCAATAATTGTCTAAGTTAGGTTTCATGAGAAGACTTGTTGTTAAGTGTAAAAGAGGTTGTTAGCTGTTATATATAGCATTGTGTTAAAATTGGCAACTAGGGACAAACTCCATGTGGGTCATCTTATTTATGGCAGCTGATAGTTTTCTTAGATTCCTCTTGTCAATAGGTGTAGGATTGATCTAAAAATCATCTGATTCCGACAAGTATTCATGGAGATATGAATTTATTTGTGTTATGTGACAATTCATCAAAGTCGACCAACAACCAAATTACCCCCATCTATCCTCAATGTTTTACTATAAAAATAGGTGGCTTGCAAGTCATTAGTCACTCATATCATGTGATCTTTTCCTCTCAACTCGTTTGTGTTTTGGTGGAAGGAAAAGTCACTAAGAGTATACATTGCCCTAATGGATGCCCAAGACCCTAACACAGTCTATGGAGGAACCTTAACGCAATCTATGGAAGAAGCCTAAGTTCCATATATTACAGTCTAGAAGAAGCCCTAGACATGGAGGAGAAAGGGTCCTCTTGAATATCCTACAACAACCCTAATAGCAGTCATGATGGAGAACCTTTAACATTGTTCTAAAGACATTAATATAGCCATGGAAACACAACAAGGAGTGGGTAAAAATGCAAGTCTATAACAGACCCTAAGACGTTGTCCTTATATGCCCTAACGTTGTTCCTAACATAGTCATGGAAGGAGGTTTAATGCAGGCCCTAACAATTGGCCTTATTCCACTCATACGTTAGAAAGAAAGAGGTCTCTTCTACAAACAGGTAAGGGTTCAATACAGTAAGAGGAGGATCCCTTCACGCTGTCCTAAAAGAGACCTCTATACACAGCAAGGAGAAGCCCTATAATACGTTGTCATAATGGGGCTGGAAGAACAGTGAGGAGATCCGACTGCAGGCAAAGAAGGGAGATGTATTACGAAGCCCTCTAATAGAAACGCAGGGCTAAAATCAAGGCAGAGTCATAGGCCCTAAATGTTGTCATAGGAGATTACCTTCATGCAGTCATAAAAGAGGCTTTCACCGAGTTTGAACATTTTCCTAAACATTGTGTCGTGAAGACTTGTTGAAAGGGTTTGCATCTATATCCCAGCTACTCTACTAGGCTGCAAGCTATAGCAAGTAGCTAAGGCTCATATGCACTGATAATTGCAACATCATGTTGCAATATGCATTGAGTGCATGATGGGTATAGCATAGTGCAATGAAGGGTACATCATAGTGCAGCAAGTAGGGCATAATGATGATGATGCTGCAGCATGATGGATGCAGCAGGATAAGCATAGTAATGAAGTGCAGCACCATGATTATGAATGTTGCAGCATAGTGCAGCATGAGATTGGTGCAACATAATGACGAATGGTGCAACATAATGCAGCATGATGAGATGCAGCATAGTGATGATGGGTGCAGCATGGTGCAGCACAATTATGATTAGTGCAACATGATGAGATGCAGCATAGTGATGAATGGTGCAACATAGTGCATCATGATGAGATGCAGCATAGTGATGAATGGTGCAACATAGTGCATCATGATGAGATGCAGCGTAGTGATGATGGGTGTAGCATGGTGTAGCACAGTGATGATTAGTGCAACATGATGAGATGCAGCATAGTGATGATGGGTGCAGCATGGTGAAACACTGTGATGATTAGTGCAGCATGATGATATGTAGCATAGTGGATGAGTACAGCATGATGATGAGGTGCAGCACAGTGATGGATGCAACTTAGTGATGGGTGTAGCATGGTGATGGAATCACCTTGGAGGATCAGTTGAAGTAGTTTTCCTTCACCGGAGTTTTGATCAACTACCTCATGTGTTATATTCTTAGTGAAGATATCTGCTCTTATTTTGTCAAGTCAAAATTTTGACTTCTGATGTATATGTACTATCTCTCTCTCTCTCTACTGAACTATTGAAGAACATACGAAGAATCGATAAAGGGTTTCCCCACATTCGGGTTTGTCCTTGGTTGGTCCCACATCTTGTTTCCTCTTGTCTTGTCTTGTCTTCTGTGATTTATGTTTATGTTCTATCTACATTTTACTATTAATGTGCTAAATGTGATTGCTAATCTGGAATTGATATTGAGCTAATATGGAAAATTGAAGTAAATGTGCTCTCAGCATAGAACATACCTAAAATTTAACATGTTATCAAAGCTAAGATGAAGACAAAGCCCAAGAAAGAGTGAAAGAGAAATCACCGAAGACAGTTGGACAAGGTCAAAGGCTCAATGGGTTTCTCATAGTGAAGGGTAAAATCCCTGAGCCTCCATAAAATGCACCAGCTACAAAGAACAAGTACGCCAAGGGTGGAAGGAAAGGTAGATGCCTTGCGTGCAATAAATTTGGCCATTATGTGAGGAAGTGTCCAAAATAGAAGGGGCACATCACTTTATGATGATAACAATCATTCCAGGGGCATCTTTGATTATCAAAGGAATGACAGGTACAACAACAAAGGAATAAAAGGAATGCAGGTTAGCAAGGAAATGGCTGACTCTTCAAGGAAAGCAAGGAATTCCACGTATGAAGAATCAAATGTTGTTTTTGATAAGCTAAAGGAGTATTATCTTATATTGGCCCTCCCCACTACTTCTCCTCTAGACTCTTTGGGAATCTGGCTTATTGATAGTAGTGCTTCAAGGCACTTCATCGGATAGAAGGAAGCTCTCTCTAATTTGATAGAGAAGGAAACAATCGTGGAGATTATTCTTGGAGACGACGCCACCTATCTCGGAAAAGGTGTAGGGAATGTTACCCCTCAATTGAATGAGGGTAACACGATTCATTTACAAAAAGTTCTTATGTACTTTATCTCAAGAAGATCCTAGTGTCCATTTTGGCAATGGAAGACAAAGGTCACAAGGTGGCATTCATCGATGTAAAGGTACATGTTTGGAAATAGAATTTTAAAGATGTTTTTACTCTTGAAGTTTAGGGTTGGAAATTTGTATCAAGTTGTAGGAAGTTCAATGGGGACCATGTCAGTTGACACATCTCTTCTATAACACCCTAGTTCTGCTCATTATGGGGTCCTACCCGATGTGAGTCAGATGGTGACTGGGATGCCTGAATTCAAGAAAAGCATGGAGGTACATGTCCAAGATGTATTGAAGGAAAAATTACAAAGGGGACCATTCCCCTCATGTAGCAAGTCCACAGATTTGGAACAACCTGAGGGGTTTGAGATTCATGATCGGGAATCTCATGTATGCATGTTGAAGAAATCTCTCTATGATTTAGAGAAAGCACCCCGGGCTTGATATGAGAGGATTGATAGCTAGCTGATGAAGCTGAGATTCACTAGGAGTGAAGTCAATCCAAACCTATACTTGAAGTTTGTGGATGATATACCTCTCATACTGGCACCTTATGAGGATTACCTCTTTTTGACAGGTGCATACCCTCTCATTTGAAAAAGTAAGAGGGAGTTTGATTCTGGATTTGAAATGGTGAACTACAAGGTCGTGACTACCTCGATGAAGCCTAACTTTAAGAAGTTATGTGGTAGTGATGTCAGACCTGATTTGGGAAATGCCTCTGAGTTTTATAAACTCATACTAGCATTAATGTTCTTGGTGAACTCCCATCCGGATATAGATTTTGTAGTTAGCATGTTGAGCTCATATATGGTTGAGCCTCACTGCATTAGTGCCAAGAATCTTTTAAGATGTCGTTAGAGCACAATCTCTCATGGATTGAGATACACAATAGAAAAAGTGAAGCTGGGTGATTTTTCTGATGTTGACTGGGGAGGAAATTTGGAGGATTGTAAGAGCACTTCTGAGTGTTGGTTCTCATCAGATTCTGCTTCGATATCCTGGATGAGTAGGAAGTAGAATTTGGTTTCTTTCAGCACCGCTAAGGCCAAATACATAGTTGTGATTATGGCCTCGTGTGAAGCTGTCTGGCTGAGGAAACTCTCCAGTGAGTTGTTTGGACATGTGTTAGATACCACTGTGATCTTTTGTGACAACCAGAGGGGGATTCGATTGTTGAGGAACCCCATGTTCTATGATCGCTCCAAGCATATAGACATCAGGTACCACATTATCTGGGATATGGTATGTCAAGGAGAAAGAAGGCTCCATTGCATTGGGACTGATGTACAGGTTGTTGATATTCTATCGAAGCCCCTGGGAAAGGTTAAATTCCTGACTTTCCAAGAATGACTAGGAGTCGTGGAGAGACTCTCTCCTAAGGGTCTTGTATGATATGGACATTGAGCTCTAGGACCTCCGAGGGGCTTGGGGGTACATCTTGGAGCGATGAGCAACCATAGGGTGAGTGGTTCAACCTTCCTCTAGTGGTCTTCTATGTAGGCAGAATGAGTGGCTCATCTTTCTCCTGCTGAGACACAGTCATAGGGTGAGTGGTTCAGCCTTCCCCTAGTGATTTGTTGTGTACAAGGTGAGTGGTTTAGCCTTCCCCTAGGATACCCCTAGCGACATGTAGGCAGGATGAGTGGTTCATCCTTCTCCTGTGGAGACATCCTACCCATGCAGTCTAGGACTCATGGGAAGTACCTCTCATCTAGCCAATGAGTAGGGAAACGAGGATAGGGACCATAGTAGTACCGATGGACGCATCGTGTTACTACCGTACTCCCTATGCTAGGATGATATTGATCTAGGGTCCATTGGAACTGACTTCGGGTCAGTAAGAGTGATATAATTCACTATCTTTTGGAACTGATTTCAGATCAATAAGAGTGGTATGATACACTCTCTTTATTGTAACTGACTTCAGGTCAGTAGGAGTGGTATGAGACACTCTCTTTTATATGGGAATGACTTCGGGTCAGTAGAGGATGGTATGATACATTCTCGATCACTTCTTCTTCTTCATAGTTCAGCAGAGCAGAGCAATGTAGGGCACTCATGGCAGGGATAGTATGGACTGGCAGATGGATTAGAAGATGGAGTTCTCCCTAGTCGAGAGGGAGTGCTAAAATTGGAAACTAGGGCCAAACTCCATGTGGTTCATCATATTTATGGCAGCTGATATTTTTTTTGGATTCCAATTCCGACAAGTATTCATGGAGATATGAATTTATTTGTGTTATGTGACAATTCGTCAAGGTTGGAAAGCAACCAAATTACCCCCATCTATCCTCAATGTTTTACTATAAAAAGAGGTGGCTTGCAATTCATTAGTCACTCATCTCATGTGATCTTTTCCTCTCCACTCGTTTAGGTTTTGGTGGAACAAAAAGTCACTAAGAGTATATGTTGTCCTAATGGATGCCCCAGACGCTAACACAGTCTATGGAGGAACCTTAACGCAATCTATGGAAGAATCCTAAGTGCCCTATATTACATTCTAGAAGAATCCCTAGACGTGGAGTAGAAAGGGTCCTCTTGAAGACCCTACAACAACCCTAATAGCAGACATGATGGAGAACCTTTAACGATGTTCTAAAGACTTTAATATAGCCATGAAAACACAGCAAGGAGTGGGTAAAAATGAAATTCTATAATAGACCCTAAGACGTTATCCTTATATGCCATAACGTTGTCCCTAACACAGTGCTGGAAGGAGGTTTAACGCAGGCCCTAACTGATGTCCTTATTCCACTCATACACTAGAAAGAAAGAGGTCTCTTCCACAGACAAGTAAGGGTTCAATGAAGCAAGAGGAGGATCCCTTCACACTGTCCTAAAAGAGACCTATATACGCAACAAGGAGAAGCCCTATAATACATTGTCATAATGGAGCTAGAAGAGCAGTGAGGAGATTTGACCGCAGGCAAAGAAGGGAGATTTATTATGAAGCCCTCTAACAGAAACACAGGGCTAAAATCAAGGCATAGTCATAAGCCCTAAACGTTGTCATAGGGGATGACCTTAATAAAGTCATAAAAGAGGTTTTCCCCGAGTTTCAACATTGTCCTAAACATTGTGTCATGAAGACCTGTTGAAAGAGTCTACATCTATAGCCTAGCTGTTCTGCTAGGCTGTAAGCCATAGCAAGTAGCTAAGGTTGGTATGCATTGATAATTTCCGCAGCATTTTGTAGTATGCATTGAGTGCATGATGGGTGTGGCATAGTGCAATGAAGGGTACAACATAGTGCAGCAAGTAGGGCAAAATGAAGATGATGTTGCAGCATGATGGATGCAACAGGATAGGCATAGTAATGAAGTGAAACACCGTGATGATGAGTGGTGCAGCATAGTGTAGCATGACAATGGTGCAGCATAGTGCAACATGACAGTGGTGCAACATAGTGCAACATGATAGTGGTGCAACATAGTGATGAATGGTGTAGCATAGTATAGCATGATGAGATGTAGCATAGTGATGATGGGTGCAACATCATGTAGCACAATGATGATTAGTGCAACATGATGAGATGCAGCATAGTGATGAATGGTGCAATATAGTGCAACATGATGAGATGTAGCATAGTGATGATGGGTGCAACATGGTGCAGCAGAGTGATGATTAGTGCAGCATGATGAGATGCAACATAGTGATGATGGATGCAGCATGGTGAAGCACTGTGATGATTAGTGCAGCATGATGAGATGCAGCATAGTGGATGAGTGCAACATGATGATGAGGTGCAGCACAATGATGGATGCAACTCAGTGATGGGTGCAACATGGCGATGGAATCACCTTGGAGGATCAATCGAAGCAGTTTTCCTTCACCTGAGTTCTGATCAACTACCTCATGTGTTATCTTCTTAGTGAAGATCTCTGCTCTTATTTTGTCAAGTCAAAATGTTGACTTCTGATGTATATGTACTATCTCTCTCTCTTTGTTGAACTATTGAAGAACATAAGAAGTATGGATCAAGGGTTTCCCCACATTGGGGTTTTTCCCTGGCTGGCGCCACATCTTGTGTCCTCTTGTCTTGGCTTGTCTTCTGTGATTTATGTTTATGTTCTATATTTATTTTACTATCATGCTAAATGTGATTGTTAATCTGGAATTGACATTGAGCTAATATGGAAAATTGAAGTAAATTTTCTCTCAGCATAGAACATACCTAAAACTTAACACAATGTTATTGTATATGTTGTTGTTAGTACAAACCATTGTTTATATGGTTGAGTGGTGTATCTTGTAAAGTGTTTGTCAAAACCTCTGAAAGGTGGAATAAAAAAATGTTCATTGATGATCCATCAAGGATTTGGAATGAATTGGCCAAGGGCCAATCAAGATTCATTAAGACAGCTCACAGCAATCGACACCAATCCTCATCTCAGAAGAAGTCTTATGAGGAGAATTTTTGGAGGGTTCAAATTTGGAAAAGATGAAGTTCCAAAGCAAAAATGGTCTCCTGAACTCCCAAGAAAGGGTAGAAATCAAATGAGAAGAAAGCATGTGTTTCACATGTCAGGGAGCATGGACACTAGATCACAAATGTCAAGTTAAAAAGGGCATAGAAGCAGATGAGTCTGCAAAAATTGAATAAGAGCAAGAAATGGAAATAACTCAAGTCAGTTAATTGAGGAAAGGGTTGAAGGGTCCATGGTTGGAAAAGAGTCATATGATGAATTCTATAGCTTACATGACCATGAGGAGACACATGAATTAAAAATTCCTTAATTGCATTATGAGGATCACGAACCTACTCTTTTGAAGAGCTCATTGAAGGCTCAAGTGATAGTGATGGATGTGATGGGTTATTCTACTACTTTCTAGGAAAACACCCTTGAAGGACATGAGAAACCATGTGAAGATGTTGATAGAATCTCACGTATGCATCTATGTTTGAGGAGGAGATTAATGGAACTCTTAGGGAGTAGCAGATTATTCCCATGAGAGTAAAAGGACAAGAAAAGTATTTGAGGGATAAGCTTCTAGCGATCCAACATGAAGAACACATCAAGGAGCGTGAGTCAGATGAGCAGGATGATATGCACAATAGATATGATGAGCCATCATTAGAGAGACAATTGAAGTTTCAAGTTGGAGATGTGATGGAGGTGGTTGAGCATCCATATTTGGCTCCACCCATTGATGAGTTGCAAATAGATGCAGAGGTAGCCAGCAGGGTTGCAATACTGTCAAACAATAGTTGTTAGTAGAAGATTGAGCATTTTAGGATGGATCTTATGTTATTGAAGTAAAATGTCCAGACAGTACGAGGCACCATCCCGTAGAAGAACAATAGAATTGAGGAGCTTAGACTAGTATGTGCCAAGTCAGTGGCCAAGCTATCGAGTGTTGAGGGATGGATGAGGTTCCTCGTGAGGCAACAAGAGAAGTATACTTTGGAGATATAGTCCAACACTCTCTCGGAATACATAGAAAAGGATTGCAACATTGTTTTCCCACCTTTTTCCATTCTAGAGAAATGGATATGGTTTTTCATATAGATCTTATTGGTTAATTCGGTGGAGTAGTATGCGTTGAGCATGGAGTAGCTTGGGCATAGTGGACATGTACCATGGGTAGGTGATCATGTATTTCATCCTTCCCACGGGATGGATTAGCGAGAGATTATGAGTTGGTATCTTATTGATGGGTTTATTTTTAGAATGATATTCTTAGTCAGGTGCAAAGCACAATAGGAACCCTTAGGTATGAGCGATGATGACTAGACGTGGTTGTTAGAAAATCAAAGTAGATGTAGGTTCATGTTGATTATCCTTAGCTTGATAATTACTTATGAAGTTTCTTTTCTTCTTGATGTTGTTGAAAACTTCTGGTAAATTGTGTAAATATAGTTTATACATGATTTATCAGAAGTTTTCAACAACATCATGTTATTGATTGTGGAAATATACATGCCAAAATTGTTGTCTTATTATTAATTGTTTTTGTTTTCGCCCATCAAGCAATTACCACAAATGTAAATACAAGAGACAAAAGACACCAAATGTAGGCTCCATGCTAGGAAAAAACCCACTTCCTGGGGAAAAAACTAAACAATCTCCTTCTTATAGAATCAGATCAAGATGAGACTTCTCAAGACCCAATGACCAAGTCAAACCACCTTCTAACTGCAATTCTTATCAAGTCAACAAAAAGGATGCCACTTCCTTACTACAATTTTTAGACCTTTGAAATACCACTGCAATATTCAGACCTCTCCAATATTACTTCAATTTTAGACCTCTGCAATACTAATATGATTTTCATACTTTTCTAGTACCACTGCAAATTCAAACCTCTACAAAACCACTACAATTTTGGACCTCTGCAAAACTATTGCAATTTTGAACCTCTGCAAAATCACTGCAATTTTGGATCTCTACAAAACCACTACAATTTCGGGTCTTTGAGATACTCTTATAACTTTGATCTAAGCAGACTTCTTATGTTTTGGTTAGGAGAAAACTTCCTATATATTTGATCACCTATGCTTCTATCAATCTTGTATTTGAGCTTTTTTTTTTCTTTTTTTACTGAACTACAAATGTTGTTCCAAATGAATCCAAATTACCTCTTATATAATTTTCTCCTCATGTTAATTTGCTAGGTTATGATGCCAAATTGTACTACTTCTTTAGGTCAACATGTACTACAATAGGGCTGACTTGTAGCTAGAAGATTGTTTAACAAAATTACATGACAATATACCCATGTTGGGTGTTTACAAATTACATTGACTCTTCATAAAAAATTCTATAGACATGAAATGGATGCCTTGACCTGTTTGACCAATGACCCAAGCATGAAACCCATGCTTCATAAATAAATAATTTTCTTATATTCTTTACATCATATTCATAATGAGAACTAGGACAATTATGAAGACTGAACCTAGTTACATTTCCAATATTGGTGGCTCTGGGATCTAAGTGGATCCATTGATGGTAGATTGAGTCAACGACTTATTTAGGATCTAGATATTGAGGGATACATCATGGTTGTTTCGTACAGAGGCATGATGTGACCTAGTGGTTCATATGGGATATTGGTATCAGCGTGCATATGCCTCTATTGCGGATGGATACAAATTTCCATTTGTTGGCTTATTGGGGCCTGACCCAGGTTCATAAATGTTTTAACCAAACAAATCTCGAAACTATTGGCCCTTTTGGCAACAATCTGTGGAGCACGGGCTAAGGTATCACCCGAGGTAGTATGGGAGGGTGCTGGAACCAGGTTTCCACACCCTAGGGATGTCTTGATGAGGTCTAGAAAGTTTGCGAACTAATCCTATGCGCTGCACTACTTCCGTGCAGCCATCTGTTCAGAGTAACTACCTTCGTGCAGCTTTGAAGACGAGCGAAAATGCAATTTACCTTTTCTATGCTTAATATTATTATAGATCTTGAATTAACTTAAGAAGGCACAACACTTTCAGTTACCATTTAACATAAACAGAGATGTGTGCAATCATAAACCGTAAATATATGCATAAACCAGAATATAGAAACAGATACGCAATATTCCAAAACCAACTTATTGTTATTAATACCTTTTTCCAATTATAATCCACTTCCTACCCTACGCACGCAGCTGCAGGGTTCTGCGCACACGGCTGCAGACTCTACCAAGCCTCTGCGCACATAGCTACAGAGCCTCTATCTCCTACTACAACCCTCAACTCAAACTTACAGACTCAAATTGAATACCGCATTTAAAAAACCATATTGCTTCTTAAAATCACCAAAAGCTACCCTTTACACTTAGAGCCTCGCTCTTATTTATACATTCCCATGGTCTGCGGACCATGGGTAGGCTGACACATTCTAGATTAAATTACAATATTTTAGGGCGGGCTACCCATAGACTTGGCCCATTACAATTCACGCACTGTGCACTTCGTGGAGCCTTTACAATTCCAATACCCAAAATTGTGGGCTTTAAGCCCCAAAACCGTTACACGGGGGATCTACTACCCAACAATCCCCATTTTCATTTTCCTCTATAGTACAACCAGGATGGATTTCCAGGGTACGTGATGGTCATGTCACAATATTATGTCATTAAAGGTTCTAGGGGGGTTTTGAGGAGTTTTATGGGGTTTGATGGCATTCACTTGGAATATTCCATCATCAAGGTCAATTTTGCATAGCTTGCTTTTGGTTCCATTGCATTCTGATATTTGTTGTAAAATGAGGTTATTATTGAGCCTAAATTAATTATGTTTGTGGCATTTCGGGAGGAATATGTGATGGAGCACCTTAGTGTGTTAGCTGATTAGAATTAGAATGAGAAGATCTATAGGATGGGATAATGATAAGTGACTCCTAGTGGTCATATAAAGTATGGTGGGATATTTACCATTTTCCCATATTAAAAGTGACTTTAATTAGTCACTTAATTAAATAAAATAAGGGGGAAATGATTAATTTAATGAAAAAGACCAAAAGTGACTCAACTAAAATAAAATTAAAATTAAAATTCACTTAGATGAAGTCAAAGCAGAGCTTTTAGAATAATACTAAAATAATCAAAATAAGAAACTTCAAGAATATTGGAGATATATCTATCAAGCCTTTAAAAGGAGGAGAATGAGATCATTTGGAACATCTTGTATTTGTGTATTGTCTTTGTGGTGAGTTTGGAGAACCAAGTTCTCAGTTTAGTTTTCTTCCGGAATTCTCGCATCCATCGACATTTCAAGCCATCCACCATGGCTCATCGTCAGGATAGATCAGTAAGTGTGTAGGACAGATCTCATCGGAATGAATAAATAGAGTAAAAGATGGAATGGGAATGATAAACGAACCTGCCATGATTGATGTTAATTTACTAATGATACTTAGTAATTTATAATATTTGGAATTGATTTAATTATAGATTAAGAATAAAAATGATTTTAATTAATTT
>APFE030655319.1:22495-40087 GCA_000404065.3 Pinus taeda | reverse complement strand
TAAATAAAAACCTAATTAAATTAAAATTAATTAAATTATTTTAAAACAAATTCTATAATTTAGATTAATACTAATTTACCATCTCTCTATCATAATAATTTAGGGCGATGTATTTACGATCTCTCTGCGGTAATAATTTAGGGTGATGTATTTACGATCTCTCTGCAGTAATAATTTAGGGTGATGTATTTACGATCTCTCTGTGTTAATAATTTAGGGTGATGTATTTACCATCTCTCTACGGTAATAATTTAGGGTGATGTATTTACTCTCTATGATAATAATCTAGGGTGATGTATTTACCATCTCTCTGCGGTAATAATTTAGGATGATGTATTTACGATCTCTCTGCGGTAATAATTTAGGATGATGTATTTACGATCTCTCTGCGGTAATAATTTAGGGTGATGTATTTACGATCTCTCTCAAATAATAATTTACAATCTCTCTGTGGTAATAATTTACGATCTTTGCGGTCATAATTTACGATCTCTCTGCAGTAATAATTCACGATCTCTCTGCGGTAATAGAAAAACAATCTGGAGCATGTGCGTCCGCGGTCCGACTTGCTGATATCAAGTCCACACATTCCTTATATTTTTCTAATACATATCTTCTCATATATTTTCAAGTATGAATAATTCACCACAATTATCAAAGATTACCAAAGGTAGACCTAGCACAGTTACTCTACAAAGCCTCTATGAGTATATAGAGTCTTAGAGAAATGTAGAGAAGAAAGAGAAGTCAAGCTATAAACAGAGTTAGCAGCCATGCTGGAAAATAAATTCACATCTCTTGAAGACAACATCCAAAAACAAATAGAAAATAAAATAGGACTATTGGAGAATAAGATGGAGGCAGTGGAGACTAGGTTGCAGGTTATAGAAAAACAAAACCAAGATATGAACCAAACATCCCAGCAAGCAGATTTTGATTCTTTAGAGAGTCTTAAAATGAAGGACATGATTAAAGAGTTAGAAGAAAAAGTTAATAGCCGCCTCACCCTAAATAATGTGGCAGGTAAATTATATATCAAACCAATTAAAGATGAAATGAAAAAATTGATAGAATTAGACCATGGGTGTAACAAAAGGGCCTTGAACCTTATAATCTTTGATTTGAAAGAGGAGGTAGACGAGGATACTTTAGCCATAGCCCAGAAAGAATTACATATCAGATTACAAATTGAAACAAAGTGTCTCACATAAGCAACAAGATTGGGGAAACTAAATGGGAATAAAGGAAGGCTAATCCGAATAAAGGTGAGCTCTACTGACCATAAGTATGACATACTTAGTAAAACCTCAAGTCTAAAAGGAACAAGAATATTTATAAATGAAGATCTCATTCCAGAAGATCAAGCAGAATTGAGAAAGGAGGTCCAAAAGGTAAGGGAAGCTAGGAAGGAAGGAAAATGGGCAATAATCAGAAATAGAAAAGTCGTTATTCGAGATAGAATCCAAAAAGATAATAATAAATAGAAATTCAGCATGCTCCGGATTCTTTCTTGGAACTATCAAGGATTTCCATGGAACAAAGGCCCCAAGCTAAGTTGGATCTCGAATGATGTTGATATTAATTTTCTTGTTGAAACTTGGGAGCACGAAGAACCTAAGGTCCCTAACATAGATGGCTTTACATTATGGTCTACTTGGAATAAGTGATCCTCCCATAGAGGCAATGGGGGTATAGCTTGTTACATTAAGAAGAACATGTCTCCCCATGCTAGGATTTATAAAAATGACCCTTACAACCAATATAGTTGGATAGAAATTACTGAAATTTATGATAAAAATACCTACATAGCAATCTCTTATTTCCCCCCCGTCCATTCTAACTTCTATAAGAAAAAGAATCTAGATAAAAATAGTCCTTATAATGGTTTAGAGAATGATATTTCTAGCATAAGGAATGAAGACAATATCTTTTTAATGGGTGACTTTAATGCTCGAACTTCAAGCAACCAAGCTATTCTTCTAAGCAATCATTCCAACCCTAATACTCTTTGGTTAGATGAAGACCTTCCTTTGGCTAGCCAGTACAAAAGGAGCTCTAAATACCCCGGGGAGAATTTGTTTGGGTCGGAGCTAGTCAAGCTCTGTAGTGCTCAGGATCTCATAATTTGCAACGGTCTAAAGAAGTGGCCCAATTCTAGCCAGATGACCTGCATCCATGGGCTTGGTAGTAGCGTGGTAGACTATGTTATCTCCCATCTCCCTCTATACAACGAAATAACAAATTTTGACATCTTAAACGACCACGAGCCTGACTCAGATCATAGGCCTTTACTTATAACTCTCAATTTTGTCATGCATAGAGATCCCATAGAAGATAATCCTTATAGCCAAAAGAAGTTAATCTTTGATAGAAATAAAAAATATCTCTTTCTAAATGAATTAAAAACTAATTTTCTTCCTTTATCTAATATAGACAACATAGAAGATCTCTATCATAATTTTACTACAACCCTCTCATATTCTATTAGCAAGTTCTCAATTGAAGTTTCAAGTAATAAAAGAAATAGCAAAACCAACCCATGGTATGACAAAGATTGTAAAAGTGTGAGGAGAGAAATTAAGGAAGTTGTTGATGAATCTCTTAAAATTGGCCAGATACAAATACACAAAGCCCTAACTAAAAGGAAAAGAAGGCAATATATTCGTAAAAGACAAGAGAACCTCTTACACCTCTCTAAGGTAGCTCCTAAGAAATTATGGAAGTAGATTCTAACTAGGAAAACTAAAGATAATAATAAAATTGTTTTACACGACTAGAATTCCTATCTTAAAAAGCTTTATGAATCTCCAATTGTCATGGATAACTTTGAAAACCTGCTCACAACGAAAGAAGTTTCCTCATTAGAAGACATTGATTTTGGGGTTAATCGCTTGGCTAATGGGAAAGCTAAGGACATTGAAGGTTACCAAGCGGAAATCTTAAAAATTAGAAGTCTTGCCCTCATCCCCCACATTCACAAGCTTTTCAATCAAGCGGTCAAGCAAGGGTTCCCTAAACCATGGACTCAAAGCCTCATTATCCCTATTTTTAAAAGTGGGGATACAAATAACCCCTCTAATTATCAGACAATTATGATCAGCCCTCTCCTAGCCAAATTATATGGTATTATTTTGGAAAGGAAGTTGAGCATATGGCTTGAAAGTGGAGGTAAGTAGGTTTTAGAAAGAAACACTCAACAAAAGACCACCTCATTACGCTTAGGATCATTGTGGAGGAGTGTCGCAATGATAAATCCAAACCCTTTTGTTGCTTTGTGTACTTTAGAAAGGCTTTCGATATGGTTCCTAGAAACAACCTTTGGAACAAATTAGAAGAGCTAAAGGTTCCTTTTGAGTTGAGTTGCCACTATAAGGTTATATGATAATGTAATTGCCAAGTTAAACAGAAATGATGGGTGGTTGAAAGATATTAAGTGTAATATCAGAGTTAAACAAGGTTTCCCCCTCTCCCCTACCCTATTTGGCATTTACATTGACAAGCTAGAAGGTTGTTTAGAGGAAGAAGGATTTGTTGGCACGATCTTATCTGGGATAGTCATCATCCTTCTTCTCTACACTGACGATATTGTTCTTCTCGCAAGGTGTCCATCTGATCTTGATAAGCAACTTATACTTCTTAAGGATTTCTACTCTACCATGGGTATGATTGTTAACACTGACAAAACAAAAGTTATGATTATCAAGTCTAAGAAGGAGACTTATGCTAATTTTATGTATGACAATAGTAACTTGGAGGAAGTGTCTTCCTACAAGTACCTAGGAATTGATATTTGTCACAAGCTCAACTGGAACTATAGAATTGAGAAAAGGATTAATGGGGGATGGAAAGCTTAATTTTGATCTTGAAAATAATTGAACAATGGAAAACCTCATAATGTGGGATAGAAAGAAGTTCCTCTTTGAAACTTTAGTCATTGTGGTTATCTTATATGGATGTGAGGTTTGGGTTCGTAGCATCTCTAGAGAATCCTGGAGAAAGATTAAGAAAAACCAGAAGCGTTTTATAATGTATAACCTCAAAATTAAAAGCAACACACCCTATCCTATTCTCCTTATAGAAGTGGGACTTTCCCCTATTGAGAGCCTAGCTATGACTAGGATTTTGTTCTACAAGCACAAACTCAATAACATAGGAGACCATAAACTTCCTAAGCTAGCTTTAAATTCTAGCCAAAACCACCTAAGGCTCAAACGAGGTTGGTATAAAGACACCAGGGCCTGGTTAAACCATTGGGAGATGGACGAGAATGTTGCATTGCAAAACATTAATAACATTAAAAATATTGTTACTTCTAAGTTCAAATAAAAAATGTGGTGTGAGAAAGATTTAGCAGCTAAAAGAAAATTAAGATATTATAAGGAGGGCATCAACCCCACCCTAGAAAATGAAAAGTTTCTCTCTGTTTTAACAAGATCAAAGAAGAAAATTAATATAGCCAAGATTAGAACAAACTCTGATGAGCTCCATAGTGAAACGAGTCGTTGGGCAGTTCCTAAAACACCATGGATGGAAAGGTTCTGCCATCTCTATGAGAATACGAACATTGAGGATGAAAATCAATTCCTCTTAGAGTGCCCCACATACAACCACATTAGATCTCAATTTCAAAATATTTGTTGCAATACTAACCTTCGTAGCCTTTTACATTGTCAAAATTACGGTGAGCTCGGGAGGCTTCTCTCCAAGCTTTTTGAGCATAGGAATAAAATCTTAAATCAAACTAAATAATTCATTTCTTTAGGTCTGATAGACAAAGTTTGGCCTCAGCGGACATTAACCATCATCATCATCATCAAATAATACTAATATGGATATTAATTCTTAAATAATTAGAATTAAAAAACCAATTCAAATTCATTCATTCTAAAATTAATTTTAAATCAGAGGAATTTTTAAAAACTTCATTTTAAGAAGATTGATAGGATTCTAAGTTAAAATTAAAATTATTTTATAGATCATAATTAATTTCAAACTAAAATATATAACTTTCACATGTTTTTAAATAATAATAAATTAATAAAATATATTAAAAATTAGTTTTAGTTAACATTAGTATTGAGATTAATTCACCCGGATGTGGGTGAATTTACTGTTCATCAATGCAAGGGGCGATGGAATGACGGCGCTCGGCCCAGCCAGCTGGTGGCCAACGCTCCATCCCAGGCCTGGCCTTGGTACCTGAATTCTTACCTCAAGCGAAAGCAAGCCAACCTACAGAATTTCATTAATGCTCGCTCTGGCCGAGAAATGTAGACAGATCAATTCATTATGGAGCCTATTAGCCCCTTCGCTTGTCCTCCATTTCTCAGTGTTTGCCTACTCCAAGCAGAAATCCCCTGCAATAGAACTGTTGTAGGAAAATGTTGCTACCTGCTCTATTGTCTTGCATTTGGAAATGGTTTCCATTATTCCCATTCCCGGTTCTGCCCTTTGAACCTTACCCTAGCACCCTCTGCTCATTCTCAGATCTCCTCCCAAGCCCTCAATTCTCCAGAGCTTCACATTCGGCGCAGCGTGATGGTTCGACATCGCATGCAAAGTCGCAAAGGAGGAGACCGAGGGGGGAGCGCTTGCTCTCAGGCTGCGCACAATGAGGCTCTGCCTCCACCCCCTGCTTCTCTGCCTCCTTCTCAGACCAGCTCACTCCCTCACAGTCCGACTAGCCATATCCACCCTCACTCTGCTTTCCACTCGAACCATTTCAGGTTCCAGAGAAACATGAATCGGCCTATTATTTCGGATAATGTCACCATTATATTTTCTGAAGAAGAAAACCAGCTTAATGCTCCTGCGCGTCTCTCTGTGGACCAAACTCAGAACATTCGCAGAATGGAATTCAATTTGGGCCCTGAGCAGCCTCTGTTGGATGAAGGCAGAGTCACCCGGCGTGTCGACTTGAATATTGATGATGTCTCTGAAGGCTACACCCAACACCCAGATGGCAACGCTTGTGGTGCCACTACTTTGTCGGCTTTCGTGGGCAGCTCAAGTGGCACTACTCCGGTTTTGGAGATCCCAGGTGGCAACGCTCCTGATACCATTGCTGGCAGCTCAAGCGGCATTCCTCTGGCGACTAATGCTCTAGCTAGCAGGGCTGATGGTGATGCAGCGACCGAAGGTGAAGTTTGGTATGGAAATGCATGTCCCGTTGTCGAGGTGGCTCCCAACCAGGATTTCCCTATGTGTCGACACGTGGTCTCCCATTTGCCACCTCAGAGTCCTCTTGTTGAATGGTCAGGTCCTGTTTTCTGTGGTTTTGTATCTTGTACTCTGGTTAGGCAGTTCTATCTGGTCCTCCAATTGTTTCAGAATGGTGAATTTTCAAGTCCTCATTCTGGTTTTGTTGTTGTTCTCCCGGTCTTTAGCATGGTTTTTGAAATTCCAAACTGGTTTCCCCAAATCTGGGGAAGTTAAGTTTTTCCAGAAGGAACTTAGTGGTTCTATGTTGAGGCTTCTGCCTCATTGTAAATATTTTTTACCTTCCTTTTAATGGAATTAGCTTTTACAGAGAAAAAAAAATATTGAGATTAATTCTTAATCATTTATTCTAGATTAATATTAAAATCAATCTAATTAATTTATTCTAAAGTAAGAACAATTCCAAATTAAAATTAATTATAAATTAAAGTCAATTAAAATAAAAACTTTTTTAATTTATTTTTGTTCTCAATAGATTTCAGAGAAAAAAAATAAAAAATAAAAATAAATAAATAAAATTTCCATGAAATTGCAGCAACTAGAATTTATTCTTCTAACTAATTAGCACTTTAATTTTTTACATCAACCAATGAATAAATCACACTGCAATTCTTCAAAAAATAAATATTGTTGCGAAAGTAAAAATCAAGAAACGAGAAATAGATCCACACACATAAAAATTGACATGATTATTTTGGACTAAATTACCTGGAAAAAAAAAATAAATAAATAAATAAAAATACTAATAAAATAAAAAATAAATAAATAATAATAATAATAATAATAAATAAATAAATAATAATAATAATAATAATAAATTGAAAGGAAAACTAGTGTAGCAGATGAGGGTTTATTTTTCTTATGTAGCAATTATAGAGAATTATAATCTATATGCCCAACTAGAAATCCTCCAACAATTTATCTCAATAGGAAAACAATTCGGGAAATACTTTTCCCTCAGAGCAACTGGATCTGGCCCTCTCCGAAAAAATCACTCTTCCCAACTAATTCGCACAGCTGGACTATAAATGTGCACTATTTGCTAGAGAGAAATCAATATTCCTTGGGAAACACCTCCAATCAAGTTTTCTTGCCTCCTTCCACCCTTGGATCAGATTCACTCTGCCTCTGGGATGTAGATTCAGGATCCTTCGCTTCACTCTAGATATTGCACTTGCACTTTTTGGGAAACTAGGAAACTCACACTTCAGACTTTCGGCCTCCCTTTCATGGATCTAGAAACTAGAAAACCCATTGAGAATTTCTTTAGAAATTCTCCCTACTGCAAAACCTTGCTGTAATTTCTCCCTAGCTCAAATTGTGTCATCACTGAATCTTTGAACTGGGTAGCTCAATCTTCCATAATCACATTGATCACTTTGATGAAATTGATGCTTTCTCCAAGCCCTTCAACCCGCTCATATAATATATTTTTGAGACTTCAAAGGCCACAATTTAATCTCCATTGATGGTTAAGCCCAATTAGAATTCATCGATAGAAGTCTCTAGAGCAATCTTGAACATCCTTAATTAATTATCTTTCATTTACCACTTTTCTTAAGATAGACTTAGGAAATATTTTAAATGTGGAAAATTAATTTAATTAAGGTGTTTCCCAAGCTTATCCCATGAAACCTTTTCTGATTTTTGGAGATCCAGTGTTTGTTAGCCTCTTAGCATCATCTGATACTAGAACACCTATCTGATGCTACTATAAATTAACACTCCCTCTTAGAGAGGAACGTGTTCTCCACTATACCCATATATAAACTGAGTAACTCCATGGTAACATCCTGTAGCTGGACTAACCTACACTTCTACTCTATGACACATATGATACACATGGCTCTCACTATCTGCCAAGCTACCACGCAAACTCTGATTCAATGTTAACTTTGTACATGAATCAATATTTGATCCCAGACTATTAATGCCTCAATGCTACTGCAGCTACTACTACTACTACTATGTGTACTAATCTCCCTTTGAATAAGAAATGGTAAATATCTCTTCCTTCTAGCAAATCCTCTCATCTACAAGTCACACTCCTGCATGCATGTCGAACAAGATTGCATAGTTATTCTGCAGGAAATTCAATCTTGTCTATGGAAACCCTTTCTAGTAATAACTCTACCTCCTGTTGCTTACTGAAGCTACTTTCTCTTCCTCATGATCACTCCTTGACACTGGTACATAATCTGTAGCCTCTATGATATGGACTGGCTTATTATCCCTGGCTGGAAATGTGCCTTTCTCTCTGCAAATGGCCAATTCATACTACCTCGCTCAGTTTCATCTACTAGAAATACCTCAACCTCCTTTCCTCTTCCAAAACATTGGAAACCTCTTTGGCTATAATTTTTCCTTGCTTGCTGCAACTAGCTAATTCACATTTCTTGTGTCATTACAACTAGTTCTACAACTATATCTTGAGTACTCACTACAACTAGCTCTGCTACTCTCTATTTGACTACATCTTGTTGACAATGAACTAATGTTACTCAAATATGATGGGAACCCATAACAAAAGGTAAAAATAAATGTGAAGAATGTACAACAACTAGATATGATCTATTGATCAAGCTTGCCATAGCTGGATCTAGATCTCCTTGTTGCTCCTCCAAGGCCCTTTCCCATCTAGCACACCGGAATCTCATACTCCTCCTCCTTCTGAGTCTAGTATCTCTATATATCCTTTTGAGTATTGTCCCTAGTTGGGACCCTTCTTTTCTTTGCAACTCCCACTAGACAATTTGCACTTCCTCTAGCACTTGTCACCACCAAATGGAAGTCAATATTGTTGGCGTATGGGGGGCTGGCCCAGGTTCGGGGTTATTTAGCCAAAGAAATCCCTACACTACTGGCCCTTTCGGCATCAGCCTGTGGAGCGCGGACTGAAGTCTCACTCGAAGCAATATGGGGGGATGTTGGAACCAAGTTTCCACGCCCTTGAGATGTATAAGATGTCAACTTATTCCAACTAGATCTATCTCCACGCACTTGTTCCAACCTTCAATACCTTCACGATCTATTGCAATCGTCTTTCGCGCAACCCTAACCAAGGGTTGAGATGCTTTCGTGCTGCTAGGGTAGCGAACTGCACTAGTTCCCCAAACTACACCGCATATCTTACTTATCTTCTTAGTTAATCTTCGCGTAACAGATATTCTATCTTGCATTCACTTAATCCATATAATTATACACATTCACACATCATATAAGTATTAGAAGTGAATTTCACACACAAGATAACTGATGCATAAAACAAGAAATAAATACGCAGAATTGATATGAAACTTCTCTTTATTAATGCTCCCAACTATTACAGACTTGACTTGCCTTGCGCACTTAGTTGTAGGGGTCTGCGCACTCAGCTGCAGACTACTAGGCCTCTACGCACTCAGTTGCAGAGCCTTCTCCTACTCTACGACCCAAAACTAGACTTTACTCCTCAGATCTATCTCGCATATATCATTTATTCTTCCATTATGAATCTATAAAACTACTTAGAGCCTCGCTCTATTTATACAATCCCATGGTCTGCGGACCATGGGTAGATCTCTAGAGCCGATATTACAATAAAAAAATTAAGGGCAAATAACCTTATGACTCTTTTACAAACTACGTGCTCTGCATCCACAAAATGTGGAGTCTTTACATCGAAATTACAATATTTGACCAAAATATGGGCTCTAAGCCCCAAAACGTCCCTTGGGGGATCCCACAACCAACAGACCGCCAACACAAACATCGTGACTCACCCTTGATTCACTCTGTCGGTGTGGAGATCTTTGCGCGAAGACCTCCCAATTTTGCTTGGATCGCTGCAAGATCAGCGGCGCACTGAGCGGCTGCCTGTTGTACTTCCTCGACGTGTTGTTGGGAGACCACTGCAGCTGAACTACTGCCCTGAACCTTTTCCTATGTTGCTTGCAGCTGCGCGAGATTTGCTTCAATGGAGGCTATAATGATATGAGCCTCATCAATCCACGGCTGTAAGCATGCCTTCAAAACTACTTCCTTATTTCAAGCAACATCTACCTGTTCCTTAAGTGCTTTTACATGATGCATCCTCGTAAGCCTCTGGGTAAGGGCAACTATCTACGCGGTCCCTTTCACTTCGTCAAATTTTTATTGTAGTCCACACATCTCTGTCTCTAGGCGTTGTATGTTCAGGTCCTCTTGTAGGGTAGTGAGAACCTTGAATGATTGCTCGAACAGCTTTGTACAATCTGTCACTGCATTGTTAACCTCCACTACTACTGCTATAATCACGATGGTGCACTGTTCAATTGTAGTTCAAATATGTAAAGTTTCAGCTCCAGCTGAACCCTGGCCATTTCTTCCTTTGCCTCGCGCACCCCTACTGTTAATTTCCAAACTCACGCCTCCATTAGTTCTTCTGCTTGGATGGCCAACTCCGAGACCATATGGAATGCTTCCTCCACCACTTGAATGATCTATCTATTATGTGCCATTACCTTGTCGCACTGTAGGCTCAGTTGTTCAATGTTGATGCACTGCTCACTAATTACCTGGCGGGCGCGACCCTCCGTGGCTTGTAGTTGCAGTGATTCCATCCTACAAAACATAGAGCGTCTCCTGAGGGAGCACATCCACATTCAACCTGATTCCTTTCAACCCGCTGAACATAGGCCTGTCAGCCTCATTTTTTGTAATGAGTGCTCCATCTAGAAACACTATGGTGTTGGTCATCTGGGTGTGCAGCATTTCCTCAGCTGCGGATGTGCCTACTACAAGGCTAGTTGACACAGCACCAGCCTGGGGAGTGCGCACCTACAACTCCTGTATCTATGCTCGGAGGGCCCCCAACGCCATCTAGTGTTCCTCCTCAAACTGTTGGAGGGCCTCCATGGTGACATCCCTCACCGTCTCACCAATGTCGAATAGATCCCCCTCAGTGAGGGTGATCGGGTCAAAAGAAGTCTTTGAAGCTCTTGACTTCTTTCATGGCCCTACCTACTCTCTTGGCACGGATGTTTCAGCTGGGTGGGCGCTCTTTGTAGGTTCATGCCACCTTGCTATGTATCTATCTTCGGCTCAAGAAAAGGTGACTTTTATCCTTTGCGCTCTTCCTTTGTTGCCTTTTGCTACTCTTCTGCCAACTTCACAGCGTCGCGTGCCGCCTGGGCCTTAGCTTCTACCACTTCGTTTCTCCGCTTTTCTGCCAACTGTGCCATCCATAGTTTTGCCTTTTCCTTTTTTAGCTGTGTGGCATACTTCTCTACTTCCACCACAGAGCTAACTGAAGCATGCCATTGTGGTGGCCATGACACAAGGACCGTGAATATGATGTCGTATGTCGCTAGATAGGGTAGCTTGTTACATGTCTTCATGGGGTCCTTCCACACCCTAATGTAAACATGGTGGAAATCTGCCTTGAACTCCGCGAAGCTCTACAAACCATTGTATACCGTGGGAAATAACTGCAGCTTCTGATTAATTCCCATTTTGATGTTCATCTCCATGAACACCCAAAATATTTTGTTGTCCCTTATCCTTTGTGCATCCCTGGATTCCCATAGCGTAGCATACTTCGCTGCCTCTAGAAGGTCTTGTGCGATCACTGGGAAATGGCTATCTTCGGGAAATTCCCATGCCACTAGTAATATGGACAACAGAAGCCACGCATAGTGAAAAATTTTCCCTGCTCTTGTGCCTCATGGCAGTTCTCAAGGAACTCTCTGCATAAGTAGTTTTCCCAGTTGAATTGGACCCCTTTTGCGCATGTGTTGCTAGTGCAACCACCAGTGCAGGCACCTCATCCGTGCAGCACGTCCACATAACATTTCCTGCCAATAACTGTGTTGCGGCTTTGACCGCAGTGTTGTTGATGCTGGAAATGGTGTACCCTCTCTTCTTCTTCTCCAACTTAAATTTCTTCTTCATGGCATCCATGATGGCCAAAGCATCACTCTTGCCCTCCAAGATATTAGTTGGGTCCTCCCCTTTTCAAGGGAGCTAGGTAATTCTATGTATCAAATGGTTTGATGGGGATGGGTTCCTCCAACCGTAAGCACCCATCATGCACCAAGAAGAGCAGTTGTCTGATGACAAAAATGGTCACTGGGGCACGATGGTAATGCATCACCTAGAGCAGGTTTAACAGTCCTACCTTCTCCACACCTCTCAACCATTTACGTGGCTCTAACTCTATGATTCCAGTCGGCGCATCTTTCTTCTGGCGCATTAGCTGTGTAGTTGCCAAATGTGGGAACTTCTCGTGGTCTGCGAGATCCTAGCCTTCAAATTTCAATACAGGCACTCACCCCAGGTGCGCTCCTTCAAAAATAATGTCGTTAGGGAGCAACAGAGTCCACAGAGATCTTTTTCTCTCATCTATATCTTTGGGCACCTTTGCTTTAGCCTTCCGTGGAGGAACATATGCAGGTAGCCTGGTAAGAGGGTTCGTACTCTGGGTTTCAGCCTCCATTTCTACATCCTCGTCCTCTACCAGGATTTCTTCGAATTCTTCCTCCTCATCAACCTCTAAATTGATATCCTTCCCCTTTTCTTCCATGGTAAGCTTAGTCCTTAACGGATTCCTAGGGGATACACGCACTGGTACCATAGCCTACTTGTCTTTCTTGGGTCTCGGCATGTGCGGCAATTTAGGGATTTATGCGACTATCCCGACACTTTTAGGGGCTTCTACTTTTGTAATGGCCTGTGTGGCTTCCTCAATGGTCATTACTCCGGTATCCATGGCTTCCTTAGGTGTTTCCATAGTGTGATTCCATAATTCTCTTAATGGCTTGGATAATTGCTCAAGCAATGAATTCGCCTTCAAAAGATTGAACAAGCTTGGGTTCATAAATGTCTGTGCGCGCAACAACTCAGTCCTCAAATTGCCAAGTGTTGTTTGTTGGACAACCCTTTGTAATTTATAGCACCTTTTGAATTTGAATTCGACTCTCCCACCCACATTCGATCCATTAATGCTCAATTGGTGGTAGATTTTCAAGAATCCAGCCCATAAAGTTCACCTTAATTGCTTTCCGCCTGCTCCATCTGGTCTCAAACCAAGCATCACATCGTGAATAGTGACTGTAACATTCACTTTCCAGCCAACTCGCGCGGCAATGCAGCTACCCTCACGCTATTGCGAACCCTGTGACACTTCGCTACTACACGTAGTCCTGACATCACGCAGTCCCTAGGTAGAACAGTTTATAGTCCCGCGCCTCCTTTCAGCTGCCTGGAGCATTAAGACTGTGCTTCCATCAACTACTTAGATGGACGGGCTACCTATCTATGGCTTCAAATGACTACCATTTACCTTTCTTGGGAAGAGTTCTCCATTTAACTTTACTAACTACACCGTGCCACCATTTGTAATATCCTTAATAACAGATGGTCCTAGCTAATGCAATTCTGAGCTTCCCTCGGAATTTATCAAACTTACTATCATATAACAACACCAAATCATTCACCTTGAAGGTTCACAGCTTAATATGTTGATCCTGCCAAGCCTTTCCGCGCTACTTTTGGACCTGCTGGTGAAATCCAGCCAAAAATCGTTCTTCCTCGAGCTCCTCCAACTAGGCGAGCCTCTCCTCCAGGGCTTCGCAATCCGTCATACCTATGAGCCTTGCTATATGCAGACTATGCATGATGTATTCCATAGGCATTACAGCTTCCACTCCATAGACAAGCCTAAAAGGTGTCTATCCCGTTAGTTTCTTGCATGTCATCCTATAATCCCATAATATTGTGGGTACGCTCAAGTCCCAATCACTTCGCTACACGTTGCATACTTTGTTCAGTGTGTTACATACCTTGTTGAGTGCTTCTTTGTGGAGAACCTTCTGCGTGATTGTTCTTCCTACATAATGTCTCCCCAATATTAAGATCCACTCGCACATTTTTTCCCCCAACACATGCTTATTGACCATACATTTCAACGCGGAGTTCACGTGCATCCACGTAGGTTGTTTTCCATATGCCTACGCCCACCTGGCTAGATGCGCTCGTGGATCATCTCGTCCATTGTACTTGTCTATCAATTGCACCCTAGGCTTCCCAAATTGTGTGTGAAACATTGTTCTACATTTGTGCCAGTCATCAAAGCTTCCTTTATGTGTATCCCACCATCTCGCAGGTGCAGCGCGCAAGACCCAGTCCAAGGCCTGGAAGCGTTTCTTTTCCGGAACCTTCCTTTCAAATTTATTGAAGAAGGTATCCACCTCACTTAGACCATCATAAGTAGGCAGGTCTCTTACTTTTATTGATACGCATCATAGAAACCTTGTCATCATATTACAATTTAGTGTAGTTACCTCATGTAACCGATTCTGCCATCACTCTGTTTCCTCATCCGAATCCGAATTACAGGAGCTTTTGTGCTCCCATGAAATCCACCCATCTGTAGTGGGATTCACTCAGTGCTAGTTTCACGTTGTTATCTTATAGATGCAATCCAAATCATCATCACTTTCATAGTCGCGCACTAGCTCCGTATAGCGCAATCCTTCAACAGGGTCCAGAAGTATAATTACGCGTAGTGACTTCTTTTCAAAAATCATTTTTTGCTTTTTTAGATTGATCACCCCATTCATGTCAGTGACCCAATCAATTCCTAAGAGCGCGGGGTAAGGATTTTTGTCATCAACAATCTTTATCACTTTAAATTATACTAGCACGCTCGCTCCCTCAATATCCACAGTTATGCCCTGCAATCACCCCATGGGTATTATTTTCTGTTGGTTTGCCATTCTTAGCTAAATTGGAAACCACTGCAGCACAGGTCACCCAATTCGCTCCCATGTCTGTTTTAGAAAAACATTTGCATTTGATCCTAAATCCAGGATGACTTGATCCATATCATATTCTCCGATCTGTGCGGTTAGTCTCATCTCTCTTCCCATTCTTGTCTTATGTTTTTCGATCTTCGTGACTACGCGTGGTTCTCCTAGCACAGTCCCAGCGCATACGTTAATGAGTTCTTGTAACCCTTTCACCGCCTTACTGTCACGCAGTATCTTCATACATGTTTCCAGGAGTGTTGTGAGCATAGATGGGTCCATCTCTGACTCCGATTTATCTTTTCTTCCTGAAGTGGAGGCATCAGCGAAGCTCTTCTTAGCTTCGATGAAGGTTTCCCAAGTGCACTCAAAATCAAACTCTTCTTCTTTCGTTGGATCTTCATGAACCCAAGTACAATCTTTTGGTTGTTTTCCTTTGTCATCTCTCGTCGTGATTCCACTTTGGAGCACAATGTTCACATTCGGATCTTCCTCGCGTGGCTTAGACCTCATCATCTGCAAGTTCTGAGTTGGGGGAGGAAATAGTGCTCCTTTGTCACATATCCTAGCTATCAGTGTAGGACAATATTATCTCATGATCAAACAAGGTGCAATACAAACACGACGGGCGTGTTAGATTCGTGCAATCACAGGCATAATATTCTGGTCCTCCACAATTGTAGCATATCAACTGTCTGTGACCTTTTCCAGGTCCTCCTCCACCTCCGCCTCGTTCGCGCCCTTGAAATCATGTCCGTGTCATTTCTGCATTTTGGTCAAGAGGCCGCGTTTCAACCTGAACTCTGTAGGTGGGAGTTCTATCCATCATTAACTCATAGATTCTACAAGTACACTCATCGTGTCCCACTAACCTACAAAAGTTGCAGAACAATGTTGTGAATTTTGCGTAAACCTTTATAACAAGTGACAATTATCCCTAGCATGTTTTCCTTCTATTTGACAAATCGTGCACCACAAAGCAGGGGTCGCGCTAGGTCCTTCTTGTGCTTCTAGTATTAAGGGTATCTGTCCTCCTCCTGCGAGGTTATTTGTGAAAAGCAGGCATCGGTCCTCCTCCTGCGAGGTAATTTGTGAAAACTGGGTAGTGGTCCTTGTCATGACCCCGACCCTTGCATTTTATGCACCATACCTCTTCGCGCACTTCTGGTCGAGTTGTCTTGTCATGTTTCAGACTCTACATCTCAAGGCATAAATTATTTAGCTGCACATGGATCTGTTGAACTCCTAAGTTAGGATCCCACATCGGGGTCTCATGTAGCCTCATAGTAATCTTTAAGGCCTCCTCCTGAGTCATTATCTTCTATTGTGATAGCGCACTCCTTAAATGTGGCATTAGCGAAGCTACAAACCACTCGCGATGTTGTCCATCCATCAAATTCATATTAGCTTCAAGAATTGTACATTTCAGCCTATGATCCAACTCCCAAGGAGTCTCACCTAGTAGCATCATGATCTATTTGAATCCAATGATTGAATATGCTTCAGACTTCGGCCTACTAAATTCTTTATTTAGCGCTACTTGGATATCCACGATTCCCGCATTTGGATTATCATTGGAGTGCTTCATATACGAGGTCAGAGAATAGTCCTGTAGGGCACTAATCAGTGTTGCTTTCTTTATATTGTCATCTGTAACTCCTTGCACTTCCCATACAACCCTTACCACAAACCAGAATTTGTCCAGATCCTCATTTCCCAAACCTTTGAACACAAGCAACTTCATTGTGCTTGTCATATTGAATCATGGTGGTGGTGGAGGTGGTATGGGTGAAGATGGAGGTGATGGTGGTGAAGATGGTGGTGGTGTGGATGGAGGTGGTATTCGTGGAATTATTTTCCTTATCAAATGGATCACACTTCGTGGTGAGACATTAGCGAGCTCTTCCTCATCCCCTCGTGGAGATGAAACCAAGAGGCTAGTTTGTGGTCCCTTATTTCCTTCGTTCTTGTAAGCTTTTCCACTTCTCGTAGCCTCGAACATCAAGGTAACTGCACAACCCTCTTTTCGCACAATAACATTTTAATCCAAGTATTCAAATACTTTACGTACTTACCTCACGGTCCTTTGAGAAAGCATCATTCTGCCTCGTTGTAGCTAACTGAGGTGTCAACCGCGAACTCAGTAATGAATCCTCCTATAATACGATCGATCCAATGATCAATATCACGTGCGATCTTATCCTCCGATGCTTCCAACCTTCGCACTAACTCTAGGGTCCACACAATAGGACCGTCAAGTTTCTACCTTCCTTGGCTATCTGCTAGCTTTGTGATCCACTCGTATAGCTCAATAGGGAAGGATGCAAAGAAGATTTCATGGATCTCCATGTATAGGTAGCAGTCTAATGACTCTTCTTTTGACAATCGCGGGTTCCTGTTCTCATGTGCTGCGAACTCGTGAATTCTTCTATCCAACTAGCCTTCAATTTCCTTCTTAGTTGGATTCCAATGATAAGACATTAGACATTGTTACCGGGAATAGCGTCCACTTAGAGCTGTTATTCCCACTAAGACTGGTAGCTATCTTAGAAACAAACAAGTTAAAACTACTTTCGTTTTCCTTTATGAAAAATAGACAAGAGGGGAA
>APFE030655319.1:0-22242 GCA_000404065.3 Pinus taeda | reverse complement strand
TGGTTCCTCTCCTTCTCGATAGATCTTTGCCGCTCCTTCTTTGTCTACACAGCTTCAGAGAGCACCTGTGGAATCAAATCAGCATAATACTATCGAAGAACAGAGATCTATATTCATAAACAACACCGGACCAGATATGTATTAACCACACAAATGCATATACAATCAAACATTCACGAATGTGGAGGAAAACTTGAATAGTTTTATTAATATCGAGAATAGCAAGAGGATTAAAACCAATTGTTCTAACCCAACATCATCCTCCAGCAAGAAATCCCTTCTTCCCCTCAAGTAAAGCTTAGATCACCCAACACTATGATGTTACACCAGAAAACCGACAACACTTCTCTACCATATACAAGATTCCAGCCCCCGGATCTCTATGATGAGGGATCCATATAGAGATGATTGTAGGGGGGTGAGTCAGCTTCTGGGATTTTGATTAGTGTCCTCTCTCTGATAGTTCTTGGTTCCACTTGGAGATTGATGATATCTTACTCATCCCTGGTCGAAATCAGAGAGGCAAGTGTCAGAGGGGAAGTTTCTGGAAGATTCTATGATCTTCCACCTCGCAAATTGTCTCTTCCATTTGTCCATTCTCGTCCATCGCACCCTACAAAGGGGCCATCCAGTATGCATCACACCCTTTACATTGGGAAGGTGATATGCATCGCACCCTCTGCACTGGGCATTCAGTATGGTCCAGTTTTGACCATTTCTGAGCAGTTTTTTGTGGAGAACTTCTGGGAGATGATGTAATCAGCTGACCTTGTTCCTTTAGGTAGTGAAGCAAAAATTTTAGGGACTTAGGAGCCCTCAGCTTATGGAAATTTATGATTGGGGTTTCAGTTCCCAAAAATGTCTATAACAGACATCTATATGCAGATTCTGGTCCCAACAATGGAACCATTTGTTGGCTTATGGGAGCCTGACTCAAGTTCGGAGTTATTTAGCCAAACAAATCCCTACACTATTGACCCTTTCGGCATCAGCCCGCGGAGAGCGGACTGAAGTCTCACTTGAAGCAGTATGGGGGGATGTTGGAACCAAGTTTATGCACCCTTGAGATGTCTGAGATGTCGACTTAGTCCAACTAGATCTGTCTTCGCTCAGGTCACTTCACGCACTTGTTCCAACCTTCAATACCTTTGCGATCTGTTGCAATCGTCTTTCGTGCAGCCCTAACTAGGGGCTGAGATGCTTTCGTGCTACTAGGGCAACGAACTACACTAGTTCCCCAAACTACACCGCATATCTTACTTATCTTCTTAGTTAATCTTCGTGTAGAAGATATTCTATCTTGCATTCACTTAATCCATATAATTATACACATTCGCGCATCATATAAGTATTAGAAGTGAATTTCACACACAAGATAACTAATGCATAAAACAGGAAATAAATACACATAATTGATATGAAACTTCTCTTTATTAATGCTATTGTTACAGACTCAACTTGCCCTGTGCACTCGGCTGCAGGGGTCTGTGCACTCAATTGTGGACTAGTAGGCCTCTGCGCACTCAGTTGCAGAGCCTTCTCCTACTCCACAACCCAAAACTAGAATTTACTCCCCGTATCTATCTTGCATACATCATTTATTCTTCCATTATGAATCTATCAAACTACTTAGAGCCTCGCTCTATTTATATAATTCCATGGTCTGCGGATCATGGGTAGATCTCTAGAGCCAACATTACAATAGAAAAATTAAGGGAGGACAACCCTATGACTCTTTTACAAACTATGTGCTCCGCCCACAAAATGTGGAGTCTTTACATCAGAATACAATCTTTGACCAAAATCTGGGTTGTAAACCCCAAAATGTCCCTTAGGGGATCTTGCGCCCAACAAATATGTTGCCCAAATTTTCATTTTGGCTAACTCACATAGCCTCTTCTGGCAATCTCGTATGGTCATATCTAGAAAGCTACAAAAAAAATTTATACTTAAACAAAATTGGATAAAGTTATCTCACTCCTCCAACTAACCAATCAATCTAGAAACCCTTGGTTTCCTTTGTATAAAAGAGCTCGACCTCTTCTGCAAACTCGTACCCCTCTACCTATAACTTTCACTGGATCCTACAACCTGCGCTAGATCTTATAATTCATACTGCTCATTGAGATATTCTACCGAAAAATAGATCCGGCAAATATAATGCCTCCTTTGACCTCTGAAGCTATTTGATCTAATTTATTTTAGCCACCTTCTATAGAAAAAATTGCCTTTCTCTAACTTTGAGAATACTAAAGAAATGAACTTGGAAATATCCTTTTCCTTCTGGAAATTCACCCAACCTTCTCTCTCCTACAAACATTCCCTCTAAAATGCGTAGATCTAGTCTCACTTGCCTCTGGAGACCCTTCTCCAACCCTCACACTGTCTGCTAATCCTCCACTGGGAAACTTGCTCTACCTTCTAGAAGTCCTTCTCTGGATTCTAGCACATGATCTACTACTCCTAAAGTATGCACTCACTGGTCTGGTAAGTTTTTTATTTCTTGCTACTATAGGAAATTATGGATATCCTCCTGGAAACTAGATTTGGAAACCCTCTGAGAAGTAAAATGGAAATTTCCTTTGTGTGATTTTCTCTTCCTACACAATGCTAATTCTACAACTACAAATCTTACAACAAATATTTTGTGCCTAGATTTGGTCTGCGAATCAACTAATCTACTCACCGGAGTTGCTTCATGGCAACCACATTGCCTCCAAATTCTACTTCGAATCAAATCAAACTTTTCCTACACTCTCCCTCTGGAAATTGATTTATGCACAACAATTCACACTCTTAGCCTTGTTGTTTTTCGATGGAACTAGAGGATCTAGGTTAGGGTCTTAAAATATTTGACATAATCAACTCAAATTCCACAATAAGCTACTTTGCACAGCGGAATAAATACATCATTAAATCAACATGTGTACCAATAGACAATTTTTCAATAACCCAACTTCGTTATATTATCAATATATAATACAACTGAATAGGGATCCCATGCCAAGGATCATGTCCTTTATACAATAATTGATACAAGAATACAAACTAGGGTTTGGTGTCAACAACTATGAAATCCAATCTACCTTGAACAAGATACAACTAGATTACTAGTTGATGTAGTGCATTTCACAGCTTCACTTAGTCATACCGTAAACACATTTGTTGGTCCTTCTGCTCCCAATCTACAACAACACCAATCCGACTTTATCAAAGAATCTTGTTCCTTTAGGTCACTGAATAGGGCTGGCCAATTTACCCTCTAGTTTATCATTAGTTTATCAATGAATCAAAACATAGGGTCTTTTTGTGGGTTGTTCACAACTCTTTTTGTGAACAACTCCTAGACTGCCCGCTACTGCTCCTCGACTCTTTCAGACTTCTTCCCACTATTTCCTTCTTATCTTTCTTCAATGAATACAATCTCGGGGCATGTAGGGCTACCCTCTATCACATCAATATTCCCTTCTCAATGACTGGTCCACTTGGTTGCCTTATTTTGTCCTTTAAAGAGTCAACCATTGACCTCCAAACCATTGCCTCTCCTAGAAGGCCTAATGTCATTCTCAGATCTACACTTAGGGCACATTTAACACCTACTTTCTTCCCTCTGAACAACCACAATATGCCCAAAAAAATTGTCCTAAACTAGGACTCTCATCCACTAACAAAAAAACAACTTGAAACACCAGTTGACATAACTTTTCACTCAATTCTAGCTTTGTGCACACTATTGTAGGATTGCATCCTAGTTAGGGCTTCTGACTGTACATTTCAGCCCCTACTTTCCTACTCCAAAAATACCTTCTCAAGTTGTCGTCCTCCTCCCTTTTCAAGCTCCTTCCATATGTTAGCCTCTAGGACTGATAGGGCACTTGTTTTATGCCTTTAAACCTCTGTAAATTAGAGACTATAGGACCTTCAACCCTCTTTCCCAAACTATATATAACTGCAACATAATTTTAGAGGTCTATCCCACCAATAAACTGACATAAAATATTCCCATAACTTCCCTTCTAGCCACAACCTCCTACCAAACTCAACTCTCTAGCTATCATAGAAATCACTCGAAAACAAGTGTATTTTCCTCCACTGAGCTCCAATGGTATGAAACCACTTCAAAGTGTATTTCTTATGTTTTGTTGCACTTGGATGGTGAGAATGAGGCTCCTCCTCCTCTCCTTTTATATGCTTCTCTTAGGCTAATGTTAAACCCTTCCAAAGGGTCTCCTCAAGTGAAGTCAAATTGATTTTCTAGGACAATTAGCCCACAAAAACATATAAAATATAATATCTTACAAAATATAATCCTCTCTTGGTGCTTGAAGCATCCGCTTTCTCCTTTAGGGGCACTCTATCATCTCCAAGTGTCAAATCAACAAAACTCTCCTTGGTTTCACACTCACAAGCTTGGATGCAAAACCCACATTGTGGGTAATTAGCCCACAAGTGACTTTGTGGTGCCAAATTCCTCCACAACCTTGTACCCTAGGGTTTGGAGTACCTCCCAAGCTACAAATATCAACACTGCCTCTTAGCTAGGGAGGTACTTCCAAGACTAGGAAGTAACTCGTCATCATTGTCACAACTAGCGACATTACCACAACTCATGGAACTCATAACTCTAGCATACCTTGAAGCATGAACATGGCCCTTCTTGGAAGTGTCACTACCACTAGAATCCTTCTACTTCTTCTTCTCCTAAAATTATTTGATTCCATTCCACGATTCCTTATTTCTAGTTATAGAAATACCCTTTCTTCTCACTGACCATGCACTCTTCTTGGGCTACACATTCTCCCTCTAAACCTACAAACCTCCGCCAAGACTCAACTCCCTATACCTTCTCCCGCTTCTACTTCTCATGATTTATAACCTTTCCATTAGCCTGTATAGACCATGCTCCCAAACTCTAGTGACTACTCCACCAAATATAGAGCCTTTGGGCCTGAGCTTCGCTTTCCCATCCTGGAAAATCACATCAAACCCCTTCTACTTGATCACTTAGATAGAAAAAATGTTATATCTGAGCTCTGGTACATAAAATACATTCTGAACTAGCATCAACTGACATGACTCCATCCTGAATGACATGACACTGGATCCTATAATATCTTTTTTACTCTTGCCACCTACCATCATGTGAAAATTTTAGTCCCACTCAACTAGAGTCTCGAACACATCCTGTGAACCTGTCATATGCTTTGATGCACCATTATCCACATACCATGCAACCTTGTCAATGGCACCCTTTGATAAATGAAAAATCATAGCAAAATCCTCACTATCCAATCTCCTAGAGAGGTAATCTATGTCAGTAGGAGTGGAAACACCTATGAATACCTTCCCCTTCATCTTCTCATCATCTCCCTGCTTCTTCTTTGAACACTTCATCGAATAATTACCATAGTCACCACAGTTGAAACAATTCAACTTACTCAAGTAATTATTTTTCTTTCCCTTCATCCTTGCTGCAAGAGCCACGTCATCATCCAAAGCCTTCTTATTTAGATGAAGATCCCCGTCTCACTGTTCTTCCTAAATGAATTCATCCCACATCTTATTCCAATCTTGTAGCTTCCCTCTGGCGATGGTCCCTTTGATGAACAGCTTCCATTTTAAAGTAAAGCCCTTCAAATAAATCTTGACTATCTCAAAATATGTAATAGTCACTCTGATGATGGAAAACTCATCTCAAACCTAAGACAATATCGTTAGATACGAAGTCACCCCTTCATTGTTTATAATCTTGTTGGCCTTCAACTTATCCTGCAATACCAATTGTCGGTTCTCATTCTTATTCTGGAACAAATCTTGAAGATATTTCCACATCTCATGGGAAGTTTTCTTCCTAGCTAGATGAAGTATGAAAGGATCCTTGACACCATCTAGGATTATTAACTTGACCCTCGTATCCATCTCTTCATACACTTCCAGCTCCTTAGGTTCATTTGGTTTCTTGATCTCTTTCTCGACAAAGTCCCAAATATTGTTCACTATCAGAACCAACTTGATCCTTTGCTTCCATGGACTATATTTGGACAATCCTTACAACCTATCATCATATCATAGATCAACCGACATATTCAACATTGATATTAGTCCTTCAACAATAATGTGACCAACTCCCTCTTGAGTTGTACTCGATGTGCACACTTTGATTCACAGGCCCTTAATAGTATCTCTGAAACCATGTTGTTTTTCCATGGCACTAGAGAATCTAGGTTAGGGTTTAGAATCTCTGACACAATAAACTCAAATGCCACAACAAACTACTTTGCACAGCGGAATAAATACAACATTAAATCAACATGTGGACAAATAGACAACTTTTTTACAAATTTTCAACAACCCAACTTTGTTATATTATCAAGTTATAATAAAACTATCTAGGGCTCTTGTGCCAGGGATCATGACCCTCATGTAATCACTGATACAAGAATACAAACTAGGGTTTGGTGTCAACAATTATGAAAACTAATCTACCCTGAACACGATACAACTGACATGTTAGTTGATGTAGTGCACTTCACAACTTCACTTGGTCGTACCCCGAACACATATGTTGGTCCTTCTTCTCCCAATGTGCAACAACACCAATCTGCCTCTATCAATGAATCTTGCTCCTTTAGGTCACTAAACATGGCTCACTAATTTTCCCTCTAGCTGATCATTATTCCATTAACGAATCAACATATAGGATCCTCTTGTGAGTTGTTCACAACTCCATTTGTGAACAACTCCTAGACTACCCATTACTACTCCTCAACTCTTTCAAACTTCTTCCCACTATTTCCTTCATGTATTAATCCAATGAAGACAATCTTAGGGCATGGAGGTTTTCCCTCTATCACTGCAAGATGTCCTTCTCTTCAACAAACTTGGGCTCAATGACTCATCCACTTGGTTGCCTTCTTTTATCCTTCAAAGAGTCGACCATTGACATCCAAACCATTGCCTCTCCTAGAATACCTAATGTCCTTCTCAGGTCTACACTTAGGGAACATTCAACACCTAGTTGTTTCCCTCCAAAAAGACACAATATCCCCAAACAAATTGTCCTAAACTAGGAATCTCATCCACTAGCAACAAAAAAACTCGAAACACAAATCAACATACCTTTTCACTCAATTATGGGCTTGTGCACATTTTTGTAGGATCTTGACCTAGTTAGGGCTTCTAACTATACATGTCAACCCTACTTTCCTACTCCAAAAATCCCTTCTCAAGTTGCAGCCCTCCTCCCTTGGCAAGTGCCTTTGATACACTGGCCTATAGGACTAGGATGGCACCTGTTTTATGCATTTCGGCCTCTCCAAATTAAAGACTACAATACCCTCAACCCTCTTGCCCAAATTGTACTAAATTGTGGCCTAATTTCAAAGGTTTTTCCCACCAATAATCTCACACAAAATATTCTGAGAACTTCCCTTCCAGCCTTGACTTGCACTTCTACCAAACTCGGCTCTCTAGCTGTCCCAAAAATCACTCAAAAACAAGTGTCATTCCTCCTTCATTGAGTTGCAATGGTCTATGACCACTTCATAAGTGTATTCCTTATGTTTTGTTGCACTTGGATGGTGAGAATGAGGCTTCTCCTCATCTCATTTTATATGCTTCTCTTAGGCTAATGTCCAACCCTTCCAAAAGGTATCCTCAAGTGAAGTTGACTTTATTTTCTAAGACAATTTTCCCACACAAACTTATAAAATTTAATATCTCTCAAAATATAAATCATCTCTTGGTGCTTGAAGTATCCCCATGCTCCTCTAATGTTTTTCTATCATCTCCAAGTGTCAAATCAACAAAACTCTCCTTGGTTTCACACCCACAAGCTTGGGTGCAAATCCCACATCTTGGGTACTTAGCCCACAAGTGACTTTATGGTGACAAATTCCTCCACAACCATGTGTCCTGGGGTTTGGAGTACCCCTTAGGCTACAAATCTCAGCAGGATCAGCCCTTCACATATTTGAATCATGTGCTTTAAATCTCCCTTTGAAATTGCATGATCTATTGATCTTTCACCTCAGCCTCAAATTTCATTAACAACACTTTGTTACCATGTGAAATTTCCTTGAAATTGTAGCAACTAGAGTTTATTATTCTAACTAATTTGTAGTTTAGTTGTTATGGTAATTAATGATTAAATCACACTACAATTCTTCACAAAATAAATATGTTGCGGAAGTAAAATCAAAAAATGGGAAATAGATGCACACACATAAAATCAACATGATAATTGTGGACTAAAAGTCGCCAAAAAAAAACCCCAAGGGAAAATTGATGCAACAAATGCGGGTTTATTTTTATTATGCATAGAATATAGAGAATTACAATTTGGATGCCCAAATGGTAATCCTCCAACAATTTATCTCAACTAGAAAACAATCTAGAAAATATTTTTCCTTCACAAAAATTGGATCAATCCCTCTTTAGTAAATTCACACTTCCTAACTAATTCACACAATTGGACTAGAAATGTGCACTATTTGCTGGAGAGTAATAGATATGCCTATAAAAACACCTCCAGGAAAGTCATATTTCCTCCTTCTATCCTTGAAACAGATTCTATCTACCTTCAGAATGTAGATGTGGGAGCTTACACTTCACTTTAGATCCCGCACTCACACTTTCTTAGCAACTAGGGAACTCACACTTAAGATTTTTGGCCTCCCTACTAGATAATTCAGCCTCCATTTTCGGGATTTGGAAACTAGGAAACCCCTTGAGAATTTATTTTGAAATTCTCCCTACTACAAATCCCTACTGCAATCTCTCCTTGACTCGAACTGCACCCTTCCTAAGTTTTTGAAATAGGCATCACAATCTGTCTTGATCACACTGATCATTGTGATACAATTGATGCTTTCTACAAGCCCTTAAACCTGCTCTTATAATATCTCATTAAGACTTCAATGGCCACAATTTAATCTTCAATGGTGGCAAAGATCAATTAGACTTCATCAACAGAAGTCTCTAGATCAATATCAAACATCCTTAATTATATTTAATTTACCACTTTTCCTAAGATACACTTGGGAAATATTTTAATTATGGAAAAATAATTTAATTAAGGTGTTGTAACGGCCCAGGGTTGATTGTCCATGTAAATAAATTAAACCAAGGTCATGGGACATGCATTCCAAATTGAATGAGGGGAAAAATATTAGAGTGGGCATCACTTGTGGTTAATTATTGGCTATGGAAATTGGCATTGGCATTGGAAAAAGGAAAAAGGTAATAATGGCAATTAATTAAAGAAATAAAGGAAAATAGGAGAAAAGGAAGATGAAGAGACAAAAAAATGCATGCAAGGGAAATTGAAAGAAATTGAAGGAAAAGGAAACAAAAGGGGAGGGAGAACATTTTATGCCTCTCTTAACCTCTCTTAGCACTCTTGGTTACTCTTAGTCACACATACACTCTTACACACTTAGAACATTCTCGAAGAATTCTAGAATTCACTTGGACATTGAGGCATTCTCACTTGGACTTGGAAAGAGAGAGCACTTGGAAAGAAGAAGACAAGCAAGCAAAGGAGTTCATGGGAAACAAAGAAGAAGGTTGCAAAAGCAGCTACAACAGGAGAAAATTGTAGGTAATAGGTTTCATATGTGATTTCCTTGCTAAAATTTGAATTCATGGTACATGCATTAGGTTATTTGGGTACTTGTTGTCATTGGCATGGTATTTTCTTGGATTGACAATGGTTTCAAACTTGCCTTTTCCATTTCCTAGATTGCCATGATGTAGTGGATTCACTGTTTTGGTTAAGCTTCAAATGGCCAGTAGATTTTGGATCCTAGTTGAGGTGGTCTCAAGAAAATTCCCAAGGGTTGAGGGTGGATATGGTGTTTCTCTTAGAACTCTTGACGAATGGGTGGAGACATCAAAATTCCTCTAGGTACGGTGAAAAAAGTCAGAAGGCATCCAAGCTTGTTTTGGTGTTAGTGATTTCTAGACCAGTTGAGGTGAAATCACTCTGGTTAAGGGTAGAGGTGGTTTAGCCTCGAGAGTTCCTATTTGGTTATGTTTTTGTTAACCCATGAGATACTAGATTCATGCTTGGAATATGGCATGGGGGTGATTATTTGAAAGAGAGATTTAGTTCATCCCAATCTATGGTCAAGTGGTACAAGGAAGTTCCTAACTTGGTTGGCACTATGCATCTGTTAATATGTGTTATTTTTTATTGATGATCAATGAGCATAAGTGTTGATTTATTGTTGTTTATATGACTATTTTTTCATGGCTTCATTCTGGTTAAATGCTCGTTACATGGATGGATATTTCTTATTATATAATGTGCTCTTGATCTATATATAATTCATGGTTTGATGGCTCATGGTTGATTTATATGAATGCATGTATTAATGAGTGTTTTTTGTAGCTAGTAAGAGAGGGTAGTAAGCCTTCTTAATGAACCTCTAATGAAACTAATGAATCAGTCAACAGATATGCATTGATGACCTAAGGTACTTTGTTCACAAAGTGTTTGTATAAATGAATAAATTTGACCTCCAACTTCCCGGGGCCGTAACTCTGGCAGACAATCTTTGTTTAACTATCATAATACCTTGTTTCGAAGATCTCCATGAGGAGGTCGAGGCTAACATATGTAAAATAAAATTGCACTTGTTTGGTCTCTTTGTTTTCCCTGAAAATGTCATTTAGGCCCTCAAAACGGCGTTAGAAGTTTAGGACCTAAAAAATTGCCAAAAATATAAAGTTATGTTAAATTTAAGGAAACGAAGCTAGAAAAGAAATAATGTTGGGTCAAGTTAGGATAATAACATTGTGATCAAGTGTCACTGGGTGTTTGCAGTCAGTTTTGGACATGTGGACCCCATTTTCCATAAGTGCATCTAGAAATCCAATCACGCATAGTAAATCTCATGTCATGTTTACCCTCGTGAGTAAGTTAGAGTGGGTAAATGTGGGGTGGGGTGTTACAGAGTGGTATCAGTGATCCAGGTGGCTCTAGAGACACACACGACAAAGAGGACTTATGAACACTCAAAAATCAAAGTGCTCAGAAGTTTCTCGAACCAAGTTTAGGTTGTAGATCTCGTCGTCCCGATCGCGACGGTGCGAACGATTTGTTAAACCAAGTCCGTTTGTGAAAGTTAGAAGCAATCAAAGTTCAGTTGACTTTTTTCTAACTGGGCAGGCTTAAGGAGGCCACAATTTGGATAGACCCTGGCCACCGAATTCCATCCAACTCCGGCCAGATTCCGCTCGAAATTGTGGCCTAGTTAAAAAGACTCCTACAGCTTAAAAACGAAATTTCAAAAAGTGCATATTGTTGTTATTAAAATTTAAAAAAATATATATATATATAAAACAGGAGGTGATGGGCCACCACCCCCACCATCCGACCATACACTAACCATATGCCTTAATAGCAATGCGGGGCTAGCAGGGATTGAACCCACCCAGCCCATGTGGGTTGGCCCCCACTGGGCGGCCCCATGAGCAAAACCAGCATACCACCTTAATGCGGTACCACCACATCAAAGCGCACCTACGAAATGGAAATGGGTTGCAGGAGTTAAGGGATGGGCCGCCCAATGTGGACCCGACCCCAAAAGGAATATATTTCAGTTTTTATAAAAACAAGTTTTGTGTATTAAAATGGATGGGTCGGGGTTTGACCACCCGACCTCCTCCTTATAATGTGGTCCCTTTACCAATCTGCCCAAACAAATTTTGTTGGAAACTCTGCCTGAAAAATGATATAAAACTTTCATTTTTTTCACAGTGCATGGAGCAAAAGGAGGAACCATGTGCGGGCACATATTTCAAGACAGAGGAGGCAGAATCTTGGCACGCAGTTCGAGGCAGCATTTTGCAGGAGGGGTGAAATTTCACTTTGTCAGATTTTGACAAATTTTATATGGTTTAAGCACTTCTCGACGCTACAAACACAATGGCATTGTCTGTGTCTCCATCTGAATTCTACATTTTTCGTTCATTTTTCAGTATGCAGGTGGAACCATGATCGCTGCAGAAACAAGGAGCAAAACCATGATCCTTACAATTTTCCCGAGGAGGTAATTTTTCTCCATGTCGGAATATAGTCAAGTTTACAATCATTTTTCATGGTTTTCCAGAAGGATCACAATGGTGAGTTCATATTTTCCCTTTGATTTTCAGATTTCCTGTCCGCCCACAGAGCAAAATCTTTAAGGAATCTAGGGGGAATCTAAAATATTCCTTGAGCCCTCGATTCTCAATTTCTCAGAATTCAAAAATTGGACAGTCGATTTTGCACTACTCGATGCCACAAATTTGATGGTGTGTTCATATTTCTCATTTTCTCATTCTATTCTTCAGCCACTTTTCTAAGTGGAGTGCAGGTGTCGGCATTCATGTGTGAGCAACCATTTTCATGCAATTGATGCCATGAGATTGATGGCACAAACAGCTTCAGTAGTTTGACATCTCCTTCTTCAAATGGCCCTTGGTTGTGAGGTATATGCAGTGTGTTCATGTACTTCTTTTTCTATGCATTGTGTTGCATAGATCCTTGTTTGATGTTGATGAGGGATCTTGTTTATTACATGTGCTTGATGTGACACGGACTCGTCTATGTGACGTACTTGTTGTCATGATTTGTCATGTTATGTTTTGAGATCCCTTTCTTGTATGTTGATCGAATACTCATGTTGTCGTCATGCATGTTTGCATTGAGATCTCTTTTATGCCATGTTGGCAGGATCATCATCATGCATGAATTTGTGTCATACTGATAGGAGTTTCATTTGATTGAGAGTTCTTGTAGTGGAACATCTCTTGGAGCCACTCCTGCGTGAGGGTATTTTCCTTGTATGATAGCGACATCATATATATGTACATCATCACTATTGGCAACACTTAATGCAGCAGCCTACACCATCTTGACACCAGGACCTGGAGATGTAGTCCCTCCTGGACGGACTCTGTTATCAACGACTTATGTTTTTATGTTGCTGATGATTTTCTTGGTCCTCTTCTTTACAGCATGCAGATGTATTCATTAATGTTAATTTAAAAATGAAATTTAACACATCACGAAAGTAAAAGGTCTTGGAAGGGTCCTTCGTCACACTAGGACCTGGATCAAGTGGTATCGGAGCGGTCTTTGTGTGGATGTGAATTGAAAAGTGAACAATGGAACATGCAATGACAAAGGAAGAAAAAACGATGTGTGAGACCATGCTCAACATTTCCAAAAGGGTGGAAATCATGTATGAAACTCTACAGAAAGATATAGAGGAAAAGGAGCAATTGCAGCTTCAACTGCGACCCATGGAAGAGGCCCTGGAAGAACTGAAGCACAAAAAACATAATATTAAAACAAAGAACGTTGAATTGAAGATTTGTCTACATGAAGAGAAAGAGGAAAAATAGAGTTTTCTAAAACAGTTGCAAGTAAAGGACGAGGCCTTGGAAAAGTTGCAGTGTAACCCATGCGAGGTAAAAAGTAGTTCTCCATCTTCATGTATGTTTCCTGATGATGATTTTGTTGTTTCTGAAAATCATGCCACAGGAATTGACTCCAAATTGTTGAAGAGAATGGGGTATGAAGGACAAGGCTTGGGTGTTAATGGCCAAGGCATTATCAATCCCATCAAAGTAGAGTAATTACCATGTCAAACAAGACTTGGGTATGTTAGAAAGGACGTTGGGGAATGCACTGAGACAATTAGCGAACCACCAACAACAGATGATGAGAAGCCCTCATCAATTCTTTCCAAATCGACATAGGAGGTAAAAGATGTTGATTTCCTTTCGGTTTCATCTTCACATAGTATGATTTCTGTTGGAAATGTGGAGATCTCAATTACAGGGACAAACATGATGCTCCTTACCAGAACGAGGCACGAGAAGGAAAAAGAACTTGGTGTTAATAACCAAGGCATAACTCAACCATTAGAGGTTATGTAGAGATCTCAATTTGCAGGCTCGAGATACACCAAAGGAGAATTCTCGATGGTGTTAGATTCTTCCGAGACATCGTCGAAATTGTTGAGGAAAGAGAATGATGGGAACACATCCCCATCATCCCATGGCAGTTTCCATTGCAAGGAAAGAGCTGAGGCAATCTCTCATCGCCATACTTACACCAGAGACAACAAGAAAAGGTATAACCACTTTTGACATTCAAATGTTCATTTCGATTATAATCATGTTTTTAAAGATGAATGTAAAACATGGCATCAGAAAACATGTACCTTTGTGGATTACATAACCATACATTTTCTAAGTGTTGGAAAAGAATGGCAGCACACAAATGGATGAAGCGTGAAAGACCCTCTCAACAACAAGTGAAGAAACATGTTAAACAGATATGGAGGAAGAAAACCTATTACAGTCATTGTGATAGAAGTGACCATCAAAGAGCCACTTGTTAGAGGCTCCATTCAAAGCAGTGCCTTAAAGACAAAGCGACGGTACATGAACCAAATGAAACATTTGTTCAACAAATGAATGTGCCACAAGGAGGTGACCCATTCACATTGATAAGTGAAAAATTCTTTCTAGATATGTTAGCTTGTCATGGTCGTGCTTTTGTGAATCATTTGTTGCATTTTAAAATGTAAAAGTGATGATATTTTTCCATCACTTGGTCAACAACAACGTTGTCTAGCCTTATTTTGAGTTGCATGATAGACTGTGAAAGTGATGTTGTGTTTCCATCACTTGTTAAAGCAAAACAATAGTATTTGGCCTTATTATTGTAAATTATGTGTTGCAGTGATGATGTGCTTTCCATCACTTGTTGAAACAACAATGATATGTTGGCCTTGTTGTTGTAGCTAGGGTATTGTGTCCATCTTGTTGTAAACTTGACCACTGAGTATGTATTATAAACTCATGGAAAGTATGGGATGCTTGGGTCATTAGTTGGTCATGAAAGTAAAGCATGTAATTTGCAAAACAATGTACTATAGGTTGTAGAGGTTGCAGGTGTCGGCTCATTGCATAAGGCTTTGAAGAACAAAGGTGAAGGAGATGTAAGCAAGAACTTTTAGGATAGTTGTGATGCAGACAAGGTACAAAGAAGTTGCAGATTATCTTTCATGCTTTTGGAGGACCAAAAGCTCCTCAGTGGGGAGGATTGATCCAGGTGGCTCCAAAGACACACTGGTCAAAGAGGACTTATGAACGCTCAAAAATCAAAGTGCTTGGAAGTTTCTCAAACCAAGTTCAAGTCGTAGATCTTGTCGTCCTGATCGTGGCAGTGCCAATGGTTCGTCAAACCAAGTCCGTATGCGGAGGTTAGAAGCAATCAAAGTTCAGTTGACATTTTGCTAACTAGGCAGGCTTAAGGAGGCCACAATTCGGACAAAACCTGGCCACCAAATTCCGGCCAACTACGGCTAGATTCTGCGTGAAATTGTGGCCTAGTAAAAAGACTCCTACAGAATTTCAAAAAGTGCATATTGTTGTTATTAAAATTTAAAAACAATTATATATACTAGATAGATATATATATATATATATATATTAATATATATATAATATATATATATACTATAATAATATAATATATATATAGATAAAACGGGAGGTGGTGGGCCACCACCCCCATCACCCCACCATACACTAACCATATGCCTTAATAGTAATGCGGGGCCGGCAGGGATTGAACCCACCCAGCCCACATGAGTCGGGCCCCACCGGGCGGCCCCATGAACAAAACCAACGTGTCACCTTAATGCGGTACCACCACATCAAAGCGCGGCTCCGAAATGTAAATGGGTTGCGGGAGTTAAGGGGCGGGCCATCCAATGTAGACCCGACCCCCAAAAGGAATATATTTTGGTTTTTATCAAACAAGTTCTGTGTAGTAAAATGGAGGGTTCGGAGTTTGACCAGCCGACCTCCTCCTTATAATGTGGTCCCTTTACCAATCTGCCCAAACGCATTTTGTTGGAAACTCTACCTGAAAAATGATATAAAACTTTAATTTTTTGCACAGTGCATAGAACAGATGGAGGAACTAGGAGAAAGCATGGATTTCAAGACAGAGGAGGCAGAATCTTGGCACGCAGTTCGAGGCAACATTTTGTAGGAGGGGTGAAATTTCACTTTGTCATATTTTGCCAAATTTTATATGGTTTCAACACTTCTCGATGCCACGAACACAATGGCGCTATCCGTGTCTCCATCCTAGTTCAGCATTTTTCAGTCATTTTTCAGTATGCAGGTGGAACCATGATTGCTACAGAAACAGGGAGCGAAACCATGATCCTTGCAATTTTCCCAAGGAGGTAATTTTTCTCCATGTCGGAATATAGTCAAGTTTATAGCCATTTTTCATGGTTTTCCGCAAGGATCACAATGGCAAGGTTAGATTCACCCTTTGAGTTGCAGATTTCCAGTCCACCCATGGAGAAGAATCTTTAAGGAATCTAGGGGGAATCTAAAAGATTCCTTGAACCCCAGATTCTCAATTTCTCAGAATTCAAAAATTGGACAGTCGATTTTGCACTACTCGTTCCACAAATCTGATGGTGCATTAAGATTTCTCATTTTATCATTCTATTCTTCAGCCACTTTTCTAAGTGGAATGCAGGTGTCAGCATTCATGTGCAAGCATCCATTTTCATGTGATTGATGCCGTGAGATTAATGGCACGAACAAATTCAACAGTTTGACATCTGCTTCTTCAAAGGGCCCCTAGTTGTGAGGTATATGCAATGTGTTCATGTACTTCTTTTGCTATGCATTGTGCTGCATAGATCCCTGTTTGATGTTGATGAGGGATCTTGTTTATTACATGTTTTCATGCTTCCTGCTTGATGTGACGCAGACTCGTCTGTATGATGTACTTGTTGTCATGATTTGTCATGTTATTTTTTGAGATCCCTTTCTTGTATGTTTATGGAATACTCATGTTGTCATCATGCATGTTTGCATTTAGATCCCTTTTATGCTATGTTGGTGAGATCATCATCATGCATGAGTTTGTGTCATACTGATAGGAGTTTCTTTTGACTGAGAGTTCCTGTAGTGGAACATCTCTTGGAGCGACTCCTATGTGAGGTAATTTTCCTTGTATGATAGTGACATCATCTCTATGTACATCATCACTATTGACAACACTTAATGTAGCGACCTACACCGTCTTTACACCAAGGCTCGAAGACATAGTCCCTCCTGGACGAACTCCGTTATCAACAAGTTATGTTTTTATGTTGCTGATGATTGTCTTATTCCTCTTCTTTATAGCATGCAAATGTATTCATCAATATTCTTTTAAAAATGCAATTTAACACATCACGAAAGTAAAAGGTCTTGGAAGGGTCCTTCGTCACACCCAGACCTAGATCAATCAGAGCGAGGTTGCAGCACTGGACCTCGGGGTAAATGCAGATTATTATGCATGCATGTCAGTTGTCTATATTTTAATTATGCATGCATGTTAGCTAATTATTGTTATGGTTATGATATCCATGTATGAGCTAGTATGTTTGTGATGTTGTATAATCCTAATCTAGATTGGCATATGCAAATGCAATAGCCTCGCCTAATATACATTAAGGTAAGATTTTGATTATGTTTTTACTTACACAACGATGGAATATTGCAAGAAATAGAATCCCAAGAGATGAAGAGAAGAATAATTGAGTACAACACATATGACTTTCCATACAAGCTGAAAGAGACATTGGTAGGATGGGAGAGATCATTTGAGAAACATGGAGAGGGATATTCTCCTAGTTTGGAAGATAAATTGAGAAGTTTGAAGGCAGAAATCATGAGTTGCAAGGCAGACAATGAGCGGTTTATTAAGGCACAGGAAAGGTTTGCCAGATCCCAATAAAAGCAAGTTGAAGTCAATGCAATGATCCTTCAAATCCTTTCAAAATTACGAGAGTAGGGGCAGTTAGGTATTTGTCATGGAGATGGATAGGAAGAAGAGACTATGAAGAAATGAAGAAATCAAAAGATGCAAAATCATGGCTACTTTGGATGAAGAAATTCTTTGGATTGCATGATTATTCAGAGAACATGAAATCCAAGATAGATACCTTCAGTCTCAGGGGAAAAGCATATATCTGGTGGGAAGATGTTAAGCATGTCAGAGGCATCAGAGAAGAGAAGTTGACTTGGGATGAGTTTGAAATACCTTTTAGGAAGAAGTACCTATCTGAGAGGCATTATGATGGAAAGGCCAAGGAGTTCTATGAGCTCGGGATGGGTTGCATGACAGAGGAAATGTACACAACCAAATTTATAGAGTTGTTAAGATATGTTCCCTATCTCAAGGATGAGAAAGTGAAGAACCAAAGGTTCATTAGTGGATTTCCATTAACATTGAAAGATCTGATTGAGTTTGATGAGTCGCGGTCATTGGAGGAATCCATTAGAAAGTTGAGGATTTATTATGAGTAGCCAAAGTGTGAGCCTAAGTTCAGCATGACTAGAAAGGTAATGAGAATACTAAAGGAAAAATGGCCCAAGAAGTGAGGAACATCTGAGGATGTAGGTGACAAGGAAATTGTGACACCTCATAAGAAGTTCAATGCAATTGAGAGAGGACATGGGTCTCACCTTGAGGAGCATCAAAATAAAGGTGATGGCAGAAAACCTTTGAGGTGTTGGACCTGTGATGGAGACCATCATAGAAGGGACTATCCATTGCACTAGGGTGGAAGGCCTCAAATTTAAAGTACTAAGGAGTCGTGGACAATTAGGGATGTAGGTTAGAGTATTCCTCAGATCTATGTAGTAGTAGATAGCAAGCAGATCGATCATCAAGTGTCCATTATCGAGATGGAAGGTAAGCTTTGTCATCAATATGTTTCTATTTTGATTGATCCTCGATTAAATTATAGCTATATTAGTCCTAACTTGGTGGATCAATGTCAGTTGAATAAGGAAATGCAAGAAAAATCTTGGTTGGTGCAATTGGCTCTAGGGACCAAGAGAAGAATTCATCATTGGGTGAAGTCTTGTACATTTGATCTTAATGGTATGCCTACATCATCACATCTAAATGTGTTAACTTTGGGTTCATATAGTATGATTTTAGGCACAAATTGGCTATTCATTCACAGGACTAAGGTGGAATGCTATGAGAAGGTCATTGAGTGCCTGGATGATGATGGAGAAAATAGAGGCTTACATGGAAAGAAGAAGCCTACATTAGTGAGAATAGTTACAACAATGCAAGCTAAGTGTAGTAGCAAGAAATGATGTTCATTGTTTGCAGTGCATGTTTCTAGTGACAAAGGGATGGATGAAGAGGATGATAAAGTCCTAAGGAAGTATCATGTCTTGCAGCAGTTTCAGGATGTGTTTCTTGCAAAGATTCCAAAGCTAATGCCTCATAGGGAGGTGGATTTATCTATTGGGTTGATGCCAGAAGCAACACCAACATCTAAGTCACCTTACAAGATGAGTACGTCGTAGTTGGTGGAATTGAAGTTGCAGATTAAAGAAATGTTTGATAAGGGATACATAAGGCCAAGTGTATCTCCATGGGGTGCACCAATGTTGTTTGTGTTGAAAAATGTGCAATAAGAAATGCTAAATTTAGAATGTGCTAAAAATAGCACGTCTAAAAATAATATGTCTACAAATAGCAGTTTGGCCAGTGAGGTCATTGGCCACATTGCGTGAGAGGTGAAACTACTAAAAATAGAAAGTTCTAAAAATAGCATTTCTAGGTCCCTCCCTATTGATAGCAGTCCCTAGTCTATCTATAGGAAGTAAAATTAATTTTGGTCTTAACAACAGTTTAAAATATTAATTAATAAATCTCCATGAGTTAATTAATTATGGAAAATTAAACTTGAAGTCTTTGTGAGATCATGCAATTATTTTCTCCCTTGATTTAGGAATTTATCCCTTGGTTAAAGGAGATAAGGTTCAGTTCTATAATGAGAGAACCAATTGACTTAGTTCTAACTAGTCAATTCCAGTTAGATTATTTTAACAAGTTGTTAAAATAATAAAATATAGTTTGTTAATGCTTGCATGCATGTGACAACTGTTATTTTAGATAACTGAGGATTCACTCATGGATAACTGTTGCATGTCAGTTCTGCCAGAGACCCAGTTGAGATCAGGTGAGGGAAAATGTCTTATCAGATGCTTGGATATTTCTAGTAAGTATTCCTTGCATGGAGAAGGATATATTATAGGAGATTGGAGGACTTGTGGCCTATATATTGAGGCCTAGGTAGTCTATGATCTTCATCTTCTGATTGAATATTATCAGGATCTTCTGATTACAGAGAGAGCAGGATAGATATTGAGCTAATTCTTTTTGTATGTTGAAGAGGATTTCCACTTGATTGATAATAAAGTGTTGGGGTTTTATGCCGGTGCTTTCCCCAGTGATATATTCTGTGTTATGTGTGATTGATTTCTCTTGATCAGTTATGCATGTTTCTACTTGATGTTGCTCATGAATTCGATTATGCTTCCGCTTAATGTTTTGTAGAAGTAGAACAAGTATTATGCTTTAGGACATTGCATATATTGGTTTGTTCTACAGGTGAAATTTCTACATGGTATCAAAGCTAGCTGATTTGTAGAAAAAGTTCTACATGGTATGAAAGCTAGCTAATTTGTAGAAAAATTCTACAATAATTCTACATGGTATCAGACTTAGCTGATTTGTAGAAAAATTCTACAAAATTCTACATGGTATCGAAGCTAGTGAGATTTTGTAGAAAAAAATTCTACATTGTATCGGAGCACAGGTGATCAAGGAGAGAACAGTATACTGAGAGAAGATTTCAAATTTTTGAGTTTTGGGCTGAGAGTTTGCAAAGCAGATATAAAAAAATTTGTACAAAATTTTCAGATATAAATAACAGATTTGGATTCCTTGCGGAAAAATACCCAAAATAAAAAAAATAAAAAAATAAAAATTGGTTGAATCAGAGTTCATATGAGGGAGATATCGCTGATTTAAAATCAGCTTCTTTTCTAGAAAATTTCGTGACAGCTGGAAAGTGGAAATAGATTGGTGGCTAGCCAAGAACCTGTATGCACTTGAGGTAGAAGATGCATGCAAAGCCTTGAGGAGCAAGGCAAAGGTTAGAGACTTGGTGGTTGAGAGGGAGGGTATCTTACCTCTCAACATGCAGAGCTAGAAGAAGTCTCATACGATTGTGGAGGAGCCACGATTGGTGCAGCAGCTTCAAGAGGTAGTGGAGTAGCCACAATAGAGGAATCCGAGAGGAGATCAAGTAGAGACATCTACTCATGCAGAGACCTCCAGTAGGGGGAAACTTCGAGCCAGGTGGGCTGAGGGATCACATGCAACCATACCTCCAAGTAGGAGGTGGGGCGATATAAAGTGACCATCCCAAGGAGGAGGGGCAGGATCCTTGAGGCACCCAACCTCTTGGATGATACCTTGCTACGGGAGCCCCAATGTGGAGTAGCAGGAACTGACTGATTGGGTAGAGACAGATGAGGATGGAGTGGCAGAGAGAGCGATAGTGCATGGAATCCCAAGGAGCGCATAGCTAGCAGGCTGCAGCAATGCGAGAGGCACAAGTGTTTTGCACGGTGCTAGGTGGCACAAAGAGGTTGCAATGGTGTGAGATGCGTGGAGATGTTGTAGTAGCGCAGATGTCAGAGAGGGATCACTTGTCAGTAGTCGGTAGAGCTTCAGCATCAAAGTATGTTCCTAGCCAACAGAGTGGTCAGTTGGGAGTGTTTTTGTTCCAAGTGTTGTTGAAACAAGTGGACCGGGTGGATGTGTTGCATGCAGAACATTCAGAGTTACAGGATCGGGTTCGAGAGGAAGTCTTTCTTGTTGAGAGGGAGTGTTGAAAAATGTGCAACAAGAAATGTTAAATTTAGAATGTGCTAAAAATAGACTTTCTGAAAATAACATGTCTAAAAATAATATGTCTAAAAATAGCAGTTTGGCCAGTGAGGTCATTGGCCACATTGGGTGAGAGATGAAACTGCTAAAAATAGAAAGTTCTAAAAGTAGCATTTCTAGGTCCTTTCCTATTTATAGAAGTCCCTAGTCTATCTATAGGAAGTAAAATTAATTTTGGTCTTAATAGCAGTTTAAAATATTTATTAATTAATGTCCATGAGTTAATTAATTATGGAAAATTAAACTTGAAGTCTCTGTGAGATCATGCAATTATTTTCTCCCTTGATTTAGGAATTTATCCCTTGATTAAAGGAGATAAGGTTCAGTTCTATAATGAGAGAATCAGTTGACTTAGTTCTAACTAGTCAAGTCCAGTTAGATTATTTTAACAAGTT
>APFE030655316.1:0-21917 GCA_000404065.3 Pinus taeda | reverse complement strand
AGTCCTGGTTACCGGGTGCAAGCCCCGGAAGTGATGATTGATGCTATGTGATTCGTTCTCCACTTTTCACTAGTTTTCAATCCCACTTCTTCACCCCTGTGAGCATCACCCGATGCAATGAGTGCTAAGTGAACTATTCAAAAATCATGAGAAATTAGTCAGTTACGACTACCTCTCATGGAAATGGGTCATACGTGAATGACTTACTTAACGCAGTTGAATCCCAAAAATGATATCTAATATAATGCACTGCGTAATCCCCCATACTTAAATTCAAAAGGAGTCAAGGGATCTCTACTTGAATGGTTCATGAGGCACAATACTTGCTAAGGTTTTGCAAATGGGGTAGCAAGCTAAGTGGGCTTGATTGTGGGAAAAACTCCACAGTTAAGCGCGCTTGAGCAGAGGAGTTCTGGGATGGGTGACCTCCTGTGAAGTCCTGGTTACCGGGTGCAAGCCCGGGAAGTGATGATTGATGCTATGTGATTCGTTCTCCACATTTCACTATTTTCAATCCCACTTCTTCACCCCTGTGAGCATCACCCGATGCAATGAGTGCTAAGTGAACTATTCAAAAATCATGAGAAATTAGTCAGTTACGACTACCTCTCATGGAAATTGTCATACGTGAATGACTTACTTAACGCAGTTGAATCCCAAAATGATATCTAATATAATGCACTGCGTAATCCCCCATACTTAAATTCAAAAAGAGTCAAGGGATCTCTACTTGAATGGTTCATGAGGCACAATACTTGCTAAGGTTTTGCAAAGGGGTAGCAAGCTAAGTGGGCTTGATTGTGGGAAAAACTCCACAGTTAAGCGCGCTTGAGCCAGAGGAGTTCTGGGATGGGTGACCTCCTGGGAAGTCCTGGTTACCGGGTGCAAGCCCCGGAAGTGATGATTGATGCTATGTGATTCGTTCTCCACATTTCACTAGTTTCAATCCCACTTCTTCACCCCTGTGAGCATCACCCGATGCAATGAGTGCTAAGTGAACTATTCAAAAGAATCATGAGAAATTAGTCAGTTACAACTACCCCTCATGGAAATGGTCATACGTGAATGACTTACTTAACGCAGTTGAATCCCAAAAATGATATCTAATATAATGCACTGCGTAAACCCCATACTTAAATTTATGATGATATTTACCATGATTGACAGTTTAAACGGCTATTCAATATTGCAGTTAAGGATGGATCTTTCAAAGGAGTTCATCCGTGGTAATCCTTAACTATATTGTATTTTATGCCAATCAACGTAATCCTATGCGTTATCATATTGGCTTGCAGTAGAGTTTTCTCTATATCACTATTTGCAACTATTTGCGTAGAATTCTTTTGAAACTTGAAAACTAGAGAAAATGGGTAAGAAATCAAAGAAGTCCATAGCGGCAACCCCTACAGAAATAGCTCATCCAATCAAAGATCCCGGACCAAGAAAGAAAGGATTAATCTCAGATACGAAATTCCTTGGTCTAGGAAACACGAGCTGGGAGAGCATTTACAATCTGATAGAAGCCGAAGACCCTGAGGAATTATTAGAGGAAGCCACAGCCGATTCCACTAAAAAATCAAAAGGGACTCTTAAAGAATTGGCTTGTTCCTATCTACACATAATAGCAGTGAGAGCTAAGATCCTGCCATATATGGATGTAGTGAGATGGGTGGTGGAGAAAATACCAGTCTCGGATAGAACCTTTTGCACAGTTGATGGGAGGATATTTGGCTCATTTCAGCCTAAGAATCTCATGAAAATGTACCACTTACCTCTACCTGAAAAGTGATACAACAAGGCATTCTTGGAGGCATTCGCAAAGGAGAATGATTCAGAGTCAGCCCCGATAAAGCAATGGAGACATTTTCTCGAAAAGCACAAGCACGAGTCATCGGGTAAGTACTCTGTTGACTCTTTGGCTTCTCCTTATTGTTATGTCGGGGCTATGATATGTAGGATGTGGGGAATATATGATTCGACCAAATTCACCATAGAAATGGTACCCCTAATGGAAGTTGAAATCAACTGTTATGTAATGGATTGGGTTAATATCATTTCCGATAAACTAGTTAAAGCAATTTTAGAGTACATAACAAATGTGCATAAAACTTCCCGGATTATTCCGCCATTCTATTACAATTCTTATATTATGGATACTATTTTCTTTAATTCAAAATATCCAATACTTGGGTGGAAATGGACTCCTCAAGACCCAAATCCAATCCACATTTACCACCAACAGTTATGGAAGGAAAATTACAAAAATCATTTGTATAAAATTTGCAATGGTTTTGTTCTCCCTGTATATTATTCTATTTTTAATAAACTTGCTCCAAGGATATCCTCGGAAGCAGAAGTTGATTTAACATAGTAGGCAGTTGGTTCGGGGAGGAGAAATTTACTTACATAAGGCTTTTTGGCAGCCTTACTAAACCCCATGTTCTTCCCTTGTATGTGCCTGATAAATTGTTGGCTCAGGAGTTGGCCTACCAAATAACAGTAGAAGGGACATCTAGAATCCTTAAGGATTCAAAGAAGCATATTTGACCAAACTTCCCTTTACGGTGTGGCATTTTCACTCTACATGACTACAAGCATGCAGAGAAGGAGACAGAAAAGATACTAATGCTGAATCTAGCCACCATTCCTAACAGGCCATATGATCCAAAACAGGTTGCTTATAATGTCATGTCTCAAGACAAACTTGCTAAGTTTGATCATAAAGCTGATGAATTCGATGATCTATTTTCCTCAGTTGAATCATTATTTCAAGTTAAAACATTGGCCAGGATGAGGTATCAAGATGAAGGACTGGAAACATTTAATATTCTTAGAGACCAAAGGTTGCAAACTCTGCCTCTAGACCTATTAGCCACAACCCCGACAGTCCAATCAAGCGAAACTGAACAACAAGTTGTTGATAAAGCCCCTGTAGTAGATAAAATTCCTGAGAAAGAAAAAAAACTAGAGCAGGAGCAAGAACAAGAAAAGGGTGGTGAACTTATTGATTCAGACGTTCATATTGATCCCAAACTACTCAAAGAGTGGCAACAGTTTGACTCAATTATCAGCAATACTGAGAGCTTGTAGGGATTTAGTACTCCTGAAGCAACATCTAGACAAAAGACAACAACTAATACAGTTCCATCTGAAGGAACTAGCATCCCACCCATGACTCGAACAGATGTTGAAATAATTCCAGAAAACCCTTTCGATGAGATTGTTCTGCACCAATCGGGCACCCAAAGGATTACTTATAAATGACCAATGCCCGGAATATTGGTAATTAGCACGAGTAGAAGAAATACCACCCTTAGATGTCTTCTACAGCCCCAAGGATAGGGCTGTAATAAAGAGACAGAGAAAAAAAGAGAAAACTTGATCAATCTTCTCTTTTACCTACACAATGGAAATAACTAATGTGGTATGGACAGAGGAAGTCAGCCCTTCCGAAGCTCTTACTAAGCTCTTTCAGTATGTTGAGGCATATACAATAGCTACTATGGATAAGGCATAGGAAGTCAGCAATTTGCTTAAAGAAAAGGATCAAGCGATCATCTCACTAGAGATACAGGTACAGGAAAACCAGCAGAGGATAGAGCAGTTAGAACAACAGTTAGCATTACAAAAGCAATCAAACGAGCAATTAAATGAGAAATTTCTTAAAGAGAAAAAGAGGATAGACCAACATGCAGTTCAAAAGCAAAAAGAGTTGTCTCAAGCATTGAACAAGCTAAATACAATGAATGAATGGTTGAAAAAATCAAAAGATGAACAGATTGCTCAGCTATCATTACAAATAGAAAGGTTCAAGGAATTTCCTAAGAAAGGGGAATTCAAATCAAAGGCTCTCCAGATAACCAAAGCATTATCTACTTAATTGAACTTGCTATGTAATAATATTTCTCTTGTTCCTCCCTTCTGTGAGATTTCCTCATCCATGATTGATAAGTCGATTGACGACAGGCAAAAGTTGGAGCAAGCAGATGAGACACTAACATAGTTTCTTTCGTGGCAAGAAACCAAGGAAGGGAAATCCGCAAATCTGCCTCAAATTCTGAAATCCCACAAGGAAATTCTGTTCCTTGAGTGGCAAACTCAATTGATGAAGGCAGAAAGGGCAACATCGAGATGTAGATCAGCAACTGGTAATTTAGTGGAATTAATTAATAATACTCTTTATTTGTCAAATTTAATTTCAGAATGTACCCCAGGAAAATTACCATCAGTCAAAGCATTGGAGCAGACATGGAAGCATGAGCTGGAAAAGAGGCAGAGATTAATTGCGGACATCCAAACATTGGCATGGGAAACCTTTTGGTTCTTCCTTGTGAAACCATACAGTCAAAGGACAACAATCAAATGCCTGACTGATGCAATCAGTTACATGATTCCTAAAATTATTGATGCCACCTATACTGCCCAGCTACATTTGCGTATGAGTCATCCTCTAGCACTGTAGCCAATGCTCGCCATATGTCAACTCAAGTCAAAAGATAGTCAGTCGAAACATTGAACCATCCTTACCCACTGCAAGCATATCTATTTTAGGGAGATTTTCATGTATTTGTGATTCGGATACACTAGCTCACAACATTTTTATTTCATAGTTAGTTAGTTTAGATAGTATTTATAGACCCTTTCATGTTTTTAGAAAGGGTCCTGAAATTTTTGTATGAAGACTTAGATTGGAAGTTGCACTATTATGCTTCCAATACATATTTTTTTATGAAATTAGACTTGCATTCCGAGCTTTTAATGAAGAGTACTTTTGTCTGATATGCACTACTGCTTCCTATAAGAGTATTTCTAAGTTAGAGAGTAGGATCCAAATGCAAATTCATGTTGGGAGGATTCAAACACATATGGTACTATTATCTATGTTTTGCTTCGTTCTTTTATGTGAACTAGCATTCAGTCATTTTTGCTATTGTTGATATATGCATAAAGTTCTTACAGCAATCTTTTTTACTTATCACTATTGAATGTTCAAGAATTGTTATCTTTCATTTATATATGCATCAATGATATATAAAATTAGTGCAATAATGTTTTAATTATTAGTTTGTTCAACTATTTGAACAAAGTAATTATCATATGAATGAATATTCTTGTTTAAAAGTAAAGTCATCTACATGCTTATTTTTCAATGAAAATCATTAAGAGTTGCACTAAAACAAAAATTTCCTGGGATAGATTAGTATTTCATTTTCGAATAAGTATTTCATCATTTGCCATTAGATATAAGTAAATTAGATATTTATCCATCCCATTCATAAATCATTGGGAAAATAGTCCCATTATATCCAGTCAGAGACACCACACCAAACGGAAAAGGAACTGCCTTTAAGGCCCGGACCGGGTGGTTTTCCCCAATGTTGATGCAACGATTTTCGAGGCATCAATAGGTTCATAAGACAATTTATGTTAATATACCACAACAATACTACACTAGTGGTTGTTAATGGTTATGCAAATTACTCTCTTCTATTGAAAGTTACTTTATGTACTAATGAACATTCTATTTAATGTTAATGACGAATGTGGAATAGTGATTTGGATAATTACTTGTGGGTAATTTGTGTAAAAAAAATTCTAACTCCGTGCATTTTCATGTGAGGTTACCGAGGTATGTTACACTCAGTTTCATAATCTTTGTCGCAACACTGACCTTCCTAATATTTTACGATGTCAAAATTATAGTGAGCTCAGAAAGCTTCTCTCCAAGCTCTTTGAGCATAGGAATAAAATCTTAAATCAAGCTAAATAATTTGTTTCTTTAGGTCCAATAGACCAAAGTTTGGTCTCAGTGGATGTTAACCATCATCATCATCATCATCATCAACAAAAAAAAAATTAGAATATTCTATAGAGATTAAATTTCTACCATCCACCTAATAATTATTAATAATTAAATTAAAATTATAAAATCTTATTCCAAAATAGACATAATTATATATTTTAATTATATTATTAACCAAAAAAATATAAAGTCAAAGCTTGAGATTTATTTTCAAAGTTATTATGACATTGTTTCCATTTAAATAAATTCAATTAATTAAAAAATATTTTTTAAAATATTTTGTAGAGATTAAATTTCTATCATCCACTTAATAATTATTAATAATTAAATTAAAATCATTAATCTTATTCCAAAATAAACATATTTATAAATATAATTATATATTTTAATTACAATAATAACAAAAATCAAATATAAATAAAAAAATAAAGTAGTCATATCATTCTATTTTGACTGGGTTAAAGTAATGTGGAGATTTATTTTTAATGATACCTTATTATTTGAATCCAACTAAGTCTTTGGAGTTTTTACCTCCCCTGATGTGTTCTCTTCTCTCGGAAATTACAGAGTCTTACTTTCATTGAGTGGAGACTTTTTAGGTCTCTTTCATTTTGCAAAGTAACGTAGGTTTGGGGAAAGCATTTTTCATTTGACTTTATCCTTTCTACTTTGATTTTTAGGTCTTCACTTGTTACTTTGCAAAATTCATTGTTTGATATATACTTTTTTTAGTTATTTAATTGATTTTTATATTTTTTTGCATCAAAAACTTCTTTTATATATTAACAAATTTAACAAGTATTTTTTTATTTTTTCTACTTACAAAAAATATAAAACTTTATAGAAACATTGAGATGGTTTATTATTGCAATATTATTATGGTCATGCTGGTTACATTTAGATTTATTTTTTAGGTAATATTACACTCTATTCAATTATATGGTTTTTAATTGGGAGATGTTATATTTGTAATTGTAATGATATTGTAAATTTTTATCCATTTTAAATTTATGTTACTTTTTTAAACATGTTGATTTGAACAAGTTATTTATAAGCATTTGCATGAAGTTAATAGTACAAAAAGCGATAATAAGATGTGCAAGAAAATGCATACTCATGAATGTACTCACATTCTTAGAAGCACATATGTATTTTTAAAACATGTATGCACTTTTGAGCTTATAACATTAGCATTCTTCAAACCACTATGCAATATACCAACTCTATGTCAAGTTAGTATTTTTAGGAAGAAATACACAGTCTTAAGAATTTGCACTCAACCCCTAACCTTATATTGTTATCCAACAAACCATGCAACATATTCTCCCCTTTCATCGAGCAATTTGAGGAGAGAGCTTAGGAATTTTAGGAGTGCTAACATTATGTTTCATTGGTTATAGGTCAGTTTCTAAACCTTTTTTTTGTATTTCATAACTTTTTTATATTATGAATACAACAACAACAACAAAAAAAGTCATCTTTAAATGCAACATATTGAGATCACATGGATTTTCACTTGAAGGTAACATAAACTAAGCATAATTGGATAATTATAGAACAAACCCCAGGCTAGAACTAGGAAACATAAATATTGGAATTGATATTATGTGGAGCTCAATAAGAACCTTTATACAAGTTTTAAGAAACATTAAAGGGATCTCACACCTATCACTAGCTAGAAACCTTATACAAGATTTAAGAAACATCATAGGGATCTCACACCTTTCACTACCCAGATCATTTGATACCTTGTTACTTTGATTGTGAATGCCTAAGGCTACTTATGACATATCTTTTATTAGAAGGCTAGATTGTTTGACTATTATAGGATGACTCTAGACATAAATTATGGTAGAGACTACTCTCTCTCTCTCTCTCTCTCTCTATCTATCTATCTATATATATATGAATTTATGAAGGGAATGAAATGATATATAGATTTATAATCATAACTCAGAGATACAGTGAAACTTGACTTCTATTAATAAATAGAAAATGCAGAAACTATATAAAGACATAATGAAAACATACTAGCTTGAATGGTGGTAACTTATTTGTTAGAAGAGATGTGATGGACATTCTCCTTTGTCGAATTGTCTTACAATGTGGCTCAGAGGCATTTTTATCAGAAAGAAGCAATAAGAAATTCTAAACATCCAAAAACCTAACCCTAGGAGATGAAGTGCCAAAAGACTTATGGGCCACGATGGGGTAAGTTGGAATGTCAACCTCTCGAGGTCATTACTATGGCATACAATATTTTGTTTGGTATGATCGGTAGCCCACTGGAAATGTATCTAACCAAGAAGTACATTTATCGATTATGCTCAAGATTCTACGCCTAACAAGTGTCTGTTTACCTAAAAAATACCATTTAGGGCCTCAAAATGACTCCAAATCTTGAGACCTAAAACACTATAGAAAAAATACCAAAATAGAAAAATTCTCTATGAGTCAATGGAATAAGTGGGTGTTCATTGATATCCACCGAGCTCATTCTTCCCCCCTTAGGAAGAAATGGTCCTATTACATTGAGTGCCTCCATTAGTTGGGGAAACTTCTACTAAATTTGGCTCTTAATGAGCCACTTGCCTTGGTTCGGAGCTCATATTCTTTGACAACTCGATATAGTTGGATCCTCTGTTAGCAAGTGCTCTTAATATGTGTGTCCATGATCTCATTAATGTGGCATGTTCAATTCAATATAGGTTGATATTTGTTGATTTCATCTACTCTATGAATCTGATGTGTGTAACAACGGTGGAAAGTATAGTTGAAGGTGGTCCACATTGAACATTGGGTGTTGGCCAAGTAAGGGGGGGATGCTTAGCTCAAAATAATTGTCACCCATAGCGTTGGTGATGGTGTAAGGTTCATAGTGAAGTGGCTAAAGCTTTTGATGGGTCCCTACAATTAATTCCTTCTACAATTGCAACCAAACCTAATCTCCCTCTTGAAACTTATGTGGAACCCAATGCTAATCATGACATTGTTTCTACTTAGTATTGGCTTTTTACAAGATATCATGGAAATGTTAGCAAATGTGATGAATTCGTTCAATAAACTTACTAGTTTTGTCAACGCTAAATTAAACATGTGTATATGCTTCTTGCGTAGTTGCAAGGGGTAGGATGACATCATTGGGGCCCACGGATTGAAATCTTGAGCCCACTTAAAAGGAGTTGTGGCCAATTGAGCTATGGAGAGATTTTTTATAGTTATGCTGGAAATAGGGGAGACTCCCACCCCATGTTCTTGGATTCTTGGAGTTATACATGAACAAAATGTGCACGATCATCTATTTGGTGACCTCTGTTTGGCCATTAGTCTAGGGTGGAAGGCAATTGATGAGCTTGGTGTCAAACAATGACCAAAGGCTCGACCAAAATATGTGTAGGAACTTGTTATTCCTATTGATATGATTATCTATAGTATCAAAACATGTACCCACACTCATTTGAAGAATATTTTGGTAGTGGATTCTATTATGATACTTTTCTTGCAGATAGTTATAATGGTCATCTTAAAAAAACATATCAATACCCACAAACACACAATCATTACCATGCTTATTAGAAGGAAGGAGAGACATATAATCCATCAATATGGATTCCCAAGGCTAGTTAGAAGTAGGCAGAGGGGCGTACATGTGTTGCTTCTTAATGGATGGTTTGGCAATGACATAGACGATGTAGGACCTAATCAATTTTCCAACATCTTATCAAATTTTTTACCAATAAAAATACTTATGTAGCATTTCCACTATGATATTCTCTACACAAAAGTGTCCTACTACTTGAATGTAATGTGCCTCCTCGATCATCTTGGCACACTCACTTAAAGAAACACAAAAGTGTCCCGGGTAGCAAAATAGTGCATCGTGGAGGTAGAATCCTAGAACATGCTTGCCTACCATTAGCATCTAATATGTGGCAATGAATTCTAAGTCATTTTTGTATAAACGTGACCACACAAAGGTCTCGTTCCACAAACGGGGGTTGAATGAGGTAGTCTGCGAGATGATTGGTGCTACCCTTCTTGTACGTTATGTTAAAATGGAAATGCTGTAAGTACGTGGACCATTTCTAATGGGGATCATACTGCAATTGCCCTTATGTCCGCATAAATTGTAAAGGCCTGTGATTAATGTGTATGATTGCCTCCTTCACTAAAATATAATGTTTCCATTACTAGTAGGATATCAGCAAATAGTATCAAGGAGTTTTTCACTATAATAGCCCATTGAATATCCTTGTTGATTAAGAATTCCACCCATAGCATAGTCAAAGGAATTTATATTAATATTAAATGGTTTTTTGATGTCTGATAGGTTGAGGACTGGTGTAAAGAAAACGTGGTATTTTAGTTCAACGAATTCCTTTTGTTGTGGCTCAAACAAAAATACCTTTTCTTTTGCTCCACTCTTGGTCACTTGAATTAAGGTCCAAGTGATATAAAAGAATCCCAACATGAATATTTGGTAGAAGTTAGCAAGGCCCAAGCAACTGTGAAGCTCTATTAGATTCATTGGGATTGGGCAATCCTGAATGACTTACAACTTGGTTGGATCCACATGCACACCTTGCTCATCAATAATGTAGCCTAGGTATTGGCCCTTGTCCATGTCAAAGGATCATTTTTTTAAGTTAACACATAGCTTGTGCTTCCACTGCATGTGAAAGACCTATTAAATATGCCCCAAGTGTTTTACCCAAATCTTGTTGAAGATGAGGATATCATCTACATATAAAACCACAAAATAATTGGTGAAAGGCCTCAATATATCATCCATCAACCTCATGAAAGTTGTTGGGGCATTCGTCAAACCAAATGGCATGACCAACCATTCAAAAAGACCCTACTTGGACTTGAAAGTAGTCTTCCACAAATAAGTTGGTTCTATTGGGACTTGGTGGTATCCAAACTTCAAATAAATCTTGCTTCAGTAATTAGGCCCTTGAGTTGGTGAAGAAGGTCATCAATATGGGGAATCAGGTATCGGTTCCTGACTATGATCTTGTTTAAGGCCTAATAATTAATGTAGAGTCACTAGGTTCCATAATTCTTCTACGTGAGCACAATTGGGCTTCCATAGGGTGAGGAACTTGGTCAGATGTGCTCTTTTCAGAGTAGCTCTTGGATTTATTTCTTAATTTCCTCATTTTCTATGTAACACACCTAGTTAAAAAACTCATGTAAAAATATATAAATACAACGGTTGATGGGACACTTATTCCAAGACGTGTTGGGCAAGACATCCTAGGGGGTGTTCATTTGGTTATTTATGGCTAAGGAAATTAGAAAAGGCAATGGCTAGGGCTTTGGAAAGGTAAATGGCATTTTTGGCACATTTATTTATGAAAACAATGGAAATTAGGAGAAAAGGAAGGTGAAAGGTCATAGGTTGCACGTGAGGAGGAAAATGAAGGAAAATAATGGAAAATGAAGAAAATAGAGGCTTTATTGATAAAAAGGCCTCTAAGGATCAATTGGCAAGCTTGGCCAGTGTAACCTTTTGTCAGTTGAGTTTTGGAGCTCTCTCATTATTCTCTCTCTCTCTCTCTCTCTCTCTCTCTCTCTCTTACTCTTGGACACTTAGAGTTTTCTTGGAGCATTTTGGCACTAGAGCAAGAAAGGAAAATAATGCAAGAGGAATAAAATTTCAAGCAAGGAATGGTAGTATCAAGTAACTACAGTAGGATTCATTGAAGGTATTGACTCGCATTTGTAGTTTCCGTACTAGATTTGGCATGCATGGTATTGCATGTGGTTATTTTCTACCATGGCATGGGTTTTTCCAGGTGTGACAGTGTTTTTAGCCTAGCCTTTCCATTTCCAGATAGCCATGGTGTGATGGGGTTCTCATGTTTTGGCTGAGCTAGATTGCCAGATGGATTTGAAGCTGAGTGGGGTGGATCTCTAAATGATAGATCACATGGCCTAGTAGTCCCTAAACCAGATTGTGGATCACAGTAAAGCCACTGGCATAGTGATCCCTGAGCCAAACTGTGGGTTGTGGTAAAGCTAGGATTGTGTTGCCTCGGTGGGCCTAGGAATCCTTTCCGGTTAATGACAGGATATATGGTAAAGGCAAGAGGTGGTTTGGTCTCCATTGGGCCTAGTAATCCTAGGTTTGGGATATGCAGTAAATATTGGAGAGTGGGTCTTAGTTTAGGGTCTAGTGATCCGAGTTTGGATTGTGGTAAAGCCTAAGAGACTAAGAGACAGGAAAATTCATCATGGTGTAGGTGGAGAAATCTGGTGGCATCCATGCTTGTTTGACATAGTGATCAGGTGGAGATCATGCTAAAGCATATTATGATGTGTTCATTTTGTTGGCCTAGTAATCCAGGATGGATTATGGTAAAGCCTAGTTTCTATTGATGAGGGTGACGTGGTTTAGCCTCGGTATGTGTTGGGCCTAAGAATTATCCTTAAACTACATCCACTTTCACTCCATTCAACATCCACTTTCTCTCCATTCATACATTTTCTCACCTCTATTCCACCACCATGTCATCACATAAGCTTCACTTTCATCATTAAATGGGTTATCATTGTTTTTTCCAAAACATTATTAATTCTTAGTATTTTTAAGAGAATTTTTGGTTAAACTTTAGAAAATAATATCCATATACTTATACCTAACAAATAGAATGAGTTTGTTGACATGTGTAGGTACAAAGGAAGCTTCTAAGGCACCCTTATGTGGCACTATATGTTCAAATTCGAATTTGAGGAGATCATGGACCTCATGGATAAGATCATGGACCTCATGGAGAAGATCATGGAGGATAGGGTTATGTGTCACCATTGGTTAAGAGATATGTGGATTTGAAGAGGGAATAGTGGATCCAGATTTATGAGTTTGTTATCATATCTTTTGTATAAATAGGAGTGTTATCTCCTTCATTTGTAACTTTGGAATTTAGAGTTTAGAATTGAGAAGTTAGAATTTAGTACCTTAGGATCTTATAAGTTTGTAATGAGAAGTTAGAATTCAGAATCATTGTAATAGAGATTTAGAACCTCTTGGGATGTAGAACTTGTAATTGTAAATTTCAATTGAAGATAAATAAAATGGAGCTTCTTTGATATTCTACATAAGACTTCTCTTTTGATGTGCTTGTGAATCCTTGGAAGGTCCCCCATTGTCTAGCAAGTACACTTTTGTTTTGGTAAGCTATCATTTTATGTTTGTTTGTAAATTTCATTAGGTTGATATGTTTGAAATATTAACGGATGGCCTTTCGTAAGAAAGTATTAATGTTTCTTTCAATGAATCTAATTTGTTTTTTAATGTTTAATTTCATTAGTTTAAATAGTTTTTTGATTAAGATGATTAGAAATATTAATGAGCAATCTCCTATAAGGGAGCTTTAATATTTCTTACACTTGTCACAACGTCTTTAGATTTCATTTTGATTAAATGACTAAATAGGTGTTGGAGATGGCAATGAAAGATCTCCTGTAAGGGAGATTTGGCATTTCTTCACCTAGCTTAGTTTATCTCTAAGTTCATATATATTGGATGATCCTCGAAGTTTACTTACTCGGGTTGATAGTAAATGAAATTCTAATTTGCATCTGCATTTTAGACCCAACAATATGCCTTGGTTGGCTCTTTTGGGTTGAATCCCACATCCATGCTTGGAATATGGCACGAGGGTGAATGGCTAAAGAGAGATTTGGCTCAACCATTCTATGGTCGGGTGAAACCTCGTAGTTCCATCTCGAGTTGCCAGGTTTATTGCATTCATTAATGAGAAATTCATTCCCTTGATTTCCATCTTCAAATGTATTGATGTATATGTGGATTTTGATGGTTGACATTTTGATGGTAATTATGTTCTTATTATGCTGGTTATATGCATATTTTATGACAACAACTATGTATGGCTTTCAACATGTTTTTACTTGTAAATGAATGGATAATGTATCTATGGCCTGATAGATGATAATGCAGCAAATGACATGAGGGAACAATGGTTCATAGAGATTCTCAGATAAGTATGAGATCCCTACACTTAATTATGTTGTTTACACATGTAGGTTACTTCTTGATGATATGTTTGATGAAATGTCTAGCATGGCTAGTAGGGGTCTGATAAAGGTCTTATTCGACTTATTGTGTTTGAACCATTGTTTCCCTGTATTTTTACTGATTTCAAGCTATCACTAAATTATGGGCAGTGGCCTAGGCTCTAGGCCTGAAAAAGTGGCTTGAATCCTAGGGTCACTAGCACGGAACTGGAAATTTGGTCTCTGGTCACGATCAAGCAAGCCTGCGGGAGAAACTTTAGGTTGTTAGTCACTCCCTTGCCCATAGCATGAGAGTGATTATGCCCTAAGAGATCCAGAACAACAGCGGGACCTAGCGACAGGCTGTATGAGTGGCTCACATGTCTCTTAAGGGTTCTGTTGCTAATTTTGGATGATTGTGTGTGATGTTCTATTGATTCCACTTCCTTAAGGTCACATAGGAGGTCGAATTTGATCATAATAACCTCTCGTCTCATGTTTACCCCAGTTGGCATGGTTACTTGGGTGGATATGGGAGGAGGGTGTTATAGAGTGGTATCAGAGCATGGTTCACCCCTCGAAGTAGATGGGTGGTGTGCGTTGGTCATGCATGCATGTCAGTTGCATGTGTGTCTCTTACACTTGCATTCCATGTGCTTGTTGCATTAGATAATGTAGATCATTGTTGTAGTAAGGTTGTCATGCAGAGCTTGATGTCGATTTTGTGGAATACATTGTCATGCGTATATGAATGGTTATATATTGTTATATGTCATTTACATGTTGTTGTATGTCACTTGATTACATCCTTGTATGTTAGTTTGGATTCTTGTGTGTTTGATTACATGTATCAATCTTGTAGGTTGGTTACAAGTATTGATCGCTTATGCTTGACTACATGCATTCATGTGTATGTGTAGTTGATTATGCATTGCGTATGCATGTTGATGGTTGCATGTGGAAATGTGTACAATGGAGTAATGGCTGTTGTCATGCATGAGGTCATGGTTTGTGTAGTTGATATGGTCATGCATTGATGACTAGACTCTAGCTAGAATAAAGTGTTAATGGTTTGGTACTCATGTGTTATATGTCTATATGAAGTTGTTATGCATGTATGGTCTTGGTTATAGTTATGCATGAATAGTAGGTCAAAAATGTTTGGTGAGGTCATTGTATGCAAGTTAGGTCATCATGGTGCTATTGGTTGTTATGATGCTAATATGTTGGCTGAGATAGAGCAGGAGATGCAGATCATCATAATGAGGTTGCAACATTGGACTTTGGGGTAAGAGTAGATCGTCATACAAGTATTGTATGTTGGGCATGCAGGTATGTAGGTTAAGGATTGTTATATGCATTAGGGTTATATAAATTAGGTTTATGTACCTGTCTTTTGACTATGGTTACGTACATGACAGATGATAATTGATTAGCATAGACATATGCACATGAGTCAGATATTCAAGAATGATGGTAACATGTGGTTGTATGCATTGTTATTATTGTTTTATGTTAGATAACTTGATGATTAGATTATATGTTGTTGATGAGAATGATATATATCTTATTGTTGTCATATGTTATTAACTTGATGAATAGGGTTATCTCATTGAGATCTTGACGTTGTAATTTGGATTGGCCATATGAGTGATGGTTATGTTCCTTGCATTGAAGATATTGATGTTATATGTACTTTGTTAACTGGGCTTGGCTTATGCAGATTGTTATGGTTACGATATTTAGGTATGAGTTGTCATATTTGTGATATGGTGTTGTACTAATCTAGACCGATCGTACATATATGATTGCTATGCATTAATGATAATTGTTTATGAGATAGGATGTGAACATGTTAGTTAGTTATTGTTATGGATAAAATGGTCTTATTTATGTTTAAGATGATGTGTGGAGAAGTTTTATCATGCGACTAGCTTAATTGTGCAGACAAGATAGCCTCCCCTGAGATACCTTAAGGTATGAGTTTGCTTATGTCGTATATTTGGTACGTGAATGTTTGATTGTGTTGCGTAGTTGATTGATTTAACATGGTATGGTTGCAAGTTGGTTGAATGTCTGATGAATTGCGTAATATGAGTATTTGTTCAAATGATATTGTTTTAGGATGGTTATACTTATACATATGTGTTGAGACAATTGATATGTACTTGAGTGTAGTAGGTGATAATGGTAGTGTTATGTATAATGACTATGAGTTGACTATGTATTATGACATGATTGTTAGTGTTGATAAATGCTTATTTCAAATTGATAGATAATATTGCCTTGATATTTGAAACATGTGGTTGACATGTGTGAGAAGTTGCAAGAAACATGCTTGGTATTAGCGTGACAAGGTAATAGTTGATGTGTTTATATAACTAAGCCTCGTCATAGTCCCAAGGGTTAGCTCAGTTGGTCAAAAACCGTGGCTCACCATCGGGAGGTCAGAGGGTTGATTCTTCTGGAAGCCCTAGGGGTTAGGTCTTGCCAGTAGGCTAAGGGGCGATTAGCCTAGATTTTTCCGTGGACGTAGCGACCACTTACTAACCAGGGTGTTCATGAACCACACTAACAAAAAAAAAAAACACTAAGCCTCGTCATGCAACAAGGTAAAAAGCTAAAAGAAAGGAATTGGGCAATAATTTACTTGGGCTATGTTTGGAAACCCTATTTCCAAACAAATGAGTGCTTTGCACATAGGAAGTATTTTTAACCTTGTTTTGTCTGAAATTATGCGGATATGTGCTATATTCATGGACATGTATTTGATAGGTATATTAGCTAGTCTCTAGTTACAGGTGGATTTGTTAAGGGGATTGGAGTGCCTTGAGAGATGGAATGGATGTGTTCAATTGCAAGGCAACATGCTTTTCACAACAAGGTAAGGTATCTAGTGTATTGTTATGTTTATTTATGCACTGATAATTATGTGTTTATGGAGTATGATGCAGGGGATTGCATGGCTAAGAGACTGCCATAAAATTTTGAAGAAGGTTGAGGTTGAGATTTCCTTTGGAATCACTGGGAACCATGGGGATTGAGTCATGTTGTATGTTTTTATTTTTTTTCTCATGGTCTTTTGTGATTTTCTTGCACTTGATTTACAATTTTGTTATGTCTAGTGCATGATCATGCCACTTTGTTTGTGGTGTCATATTATTGTTGGTTTTCCATGGTTTTCTTCTTGTTTTCTTCTTGTTTTCTTCTCGGTATTTCCTTTATTGTTTTGAGATTCTTAGGAATTGGTTGGGAAAAGAGGAAAGTAATGGAGCTTGAGGAGAATCGTGTGGCACCCAAAAATTAATGTAAGACTCAGATGAAGCTCTATGCATGAGTAAGCACAACAAAACGTAAGACTATGATAGTTGATTGGACTGGTTGGGTCTATTGTGGTAAATGGACGGTGGTGGTAAAGTCATGAGAAAGGTAACCATGAAGGTAAAGTAAATGGATCTGAGGTGTCAGATGCCTTGGCTATTATTTTGAATGACTATTCTTAATGTTTTGCATGTGTTGCATGAATAAAGGAAGTTCTCATAACCTTGACCTTGATATCTGGCAATTATGTTATGATCATGATTATGCTGATGTTTACATGTATATGTATGTCATTTTCTGATAGGATCATGATTGTTTTATGTTGATGTTTACATGTATATATATGTATGTATGCATATTGTTTTCTAACAGATCATCAAGAATCATTTTTGTAGTAGAAAGATTGCATATGCAGGTGAATGGCATGAAGAAGTTCATGGCTATGAGTAATCAATTGAGAAGAGTAGTCATGACAAATATACAAGGTCAGTATCATATGGTTATGAGTTGATATTATGTGATTATATTATGTCCATGTTACGTATAGTTTATACTGAGGGTTACATGATTCGAATGGAAAATGGCATCAACCCATGGTACTCACCCACCCATATTATTCATCGACCCATGGAATTTACCCATGGTATTGAAAATGGCATCAACCCATGGTACTCATCCACCCATATTATTCATTCACCCATGGAATTTACCCATGGTGTTGTAAATGGAATCCACCCGTGGTATAGTAAAATCCACCCATGGTATTCATTCACCCATGGAATTGACCCATGGTATTGTAACGTAAAAATACTATAAGTAACAAGTCACATTTTGTAAATTGACAGGGTCCACCATAATGTAGCCTTTACAGTTCAAAGGCATGTAGCCGCCACATCTCTTCTCAGAGATAAGCTACCATCACCCTAGCTGGTTTATTTCCATTTCTGGTTGTAAGCATATTTCAGTATTTTCCATTAATGAAATGAAGTATTATTTCTACTACATCTTTGTGTATATGGTTATCTCTGTATTTTGTTGCATTCATGTTTAAATCCAGATCAGTGGGTTTTAATAAAAAGTTTCTTTGTGGTTTTGTTTATTGGGCATTCTCCTATTTTTCTTCTAGCAATTCAAGTTTTCAGATCTTATGGGCCTTTCCCCCAAGATCCATTGCAATCTTTCAGATCTTGAGGGTCTCTCCCCCCAAGATCCATTTCAATATTTTAGATCTTAGGGGCCTCTTCCCAAGATCCGGATCAATGGTATCAGAGCAGGTTATGATTCCATGGGAATGAGGGTTTGATAGATATTTCAATTTCAAATTTTGCAGCAATATTTAACAAACTGCAAGCATGTGCTACAACCTCCATAGAGCACTCTCTTGGGTCAAGCAGGAAGAATTTTTCTTTTCTCATTTTTTTGCAGGAATTGTTTTTGGGCGGCGACTTTGCAGATCAGATCTGAAACATTTGGTACAAAATTTACAAAAACAAATACCAGATTTGGATTCCCCTCGAAAAGTCACCCAATTTCAAAAGAAAATGGGTCGAATCAGAGTTCGGATGTGGGCGATATCGCTGATTTAAAATCAACTATTTTATCATAATTTTTGTGACGACGGAACTGTTGTAGTGCGAATATGAGATCTCAGAGTATCCAGATAAGGATTTCCAACTCATGGGAAGATGCAAAATGATCCTTCTGCTTCCAAAAACATATTATAATAAATATTATGAGTGATATTTACTGAGTTATGCCCATTTTAATTCTGGAGCAGTATTCGGAGTGGGTTCCCATTGGAGACGTGACCTCCCACCCCACTTTAGTAGGCACCTGCTTCACATTCATCAGTCTCAACATAGCAGCATTCAGCTTAGGTTATTTGCAAATGTGCCCTCCCACCCCAGGCTATGTAGGCACCTGCTACTTCATCATCAACCAACATCATGGTTATGGGACAACCACACAAAATCCTTGGCATCGAAGTCCATTTGCTAGGCCGCACACTGTTAGTATCACAGTTGATCACAAGCATTACAGGGTATCTCTACCCTTGGATCTTCATTTGTCATGGTTATGGGTTATCCACAAACCCACACTTCATCGAAGTCCATTTGCTAGGCCGCACACTGTCAGTATCACAGTTGGTCACAAGCATTACAAGGTATCTTTATCCTTGGATCTTCGTTCATCATGGTTATGGGTCATCCATAAAACCACACTTCATCAAAGTCCATTTGCTAGGCCACACACTGTTAGAACCATAGTTGGTCACAAGCATTATAGGGTATCTCTATCATCGGATCTTCATTCATCATGGTTATGGGTTAACCACATCAAACCCTTATCTTCAGTGGCTCTTCATATTCAACAAAGGCTTTGGAGGAGGGAACTTTACGTAGTGGGGACCATTGCTTCTTAAGGAGGGAGGAATGATCCGAATGGAAAATGGCATCAACCCATGGTACTCACCCACCCATATTATTCATCAACCCATGGAATTTACCAATGGTATCGAAAATGGCATCAACCCATGGTACTCGTCCACCCATATTATTCATTGACCCATGGAATTTACCCATGGTATTGTAAATGGCATCTGCCCGTGGTATTGTAAAATCCACCCATGGTATTCATTCACCCATGGAATTGACCCATGGTATTGTAACAGAAAAATACTATAAGTAACAAGTCATGTTTTGTAAATTGACGGGGTCCACCACAATGTAGCCTTTACAGTTCAGAGGCATGTAGCCACCACATCTCTTCTCAGAGATAAGATACCATCGCCCTAGCTGGTTTATTTCCATTTCTTGTTGTAAGAATATTTCAATATTTTCCATTAATGAAATGAAGTATTATTTCCACTGTATCTTTGTGTATATGGTTATCTCTGTATGTTGTTGCATTCATATTTAAATCTAGATCAGTGTGTTTTAATAAAAATTTTCTTTATGGTTTTGTTTATTGGGCATTCTCCTATTTTTCTTTTGGCAATTCAAGTTTTCAGATCTTGGGGGCCTTTCCCCCAAGATCCATTGCAATCTTTCAGATCTTGAGGGTCTCTCCCCCCAAGATCCATTTCAATATTTTAGATCTTGGGGGCCTCCTCCCAAGATCTGGATCATTACATCAGCAAAATGAAAGGAATGTGGTCTACGACATGCTAGGATAAGCATGGATAAGACACTGGAAGCAAGGTTTCTTGGTAAGGATAGTGCGGTTTTAGATGTGTGGTACTATTGTTGTGCATATCTTGTATATGTTGTACACATTTCATCTATGATGTGTGCACATGCGATGTTGTGTATATATAGTGTTTGTACATGTTGTTTATGTAATGTTATGTATATGATGGTACAGATAGTTTTGTGTGCATATGGTGCTCTACGCATGTTGGATATGCAATGTTCTGTACAGACGATGCTATGTACATGTTGGATATGCAGTGCTATGTACAGGGGGTGTTGTGTGCATATCGTACATGTGGTTCTATGTACATATGGTGTTGTGTGCATGATTGTACCAGTGATGTTGTGTGCATGTGGTGCTATGTACACATTGTGCAAGTGGCACTGTGTGCAGGTGGTGCTGTGTACATGTCATGCATGTGGAATTGTGTACATGTGGTATCACGTACTTGTTGTGCATGCGGTATTGTGTACATGTTTTGCAATGGTGCAGTGTACATGAGGAATTGTGTACACATTGTGTAGGTCATGCTTTGTACATGCGGTACTGGTGTACTATGGGATTGAGTGCATGTCGTACATGCTGTGTTGCAACCATGTGGTACTATGTATGTGCATTTTGTATTCATGGTATCGTGACATATGCATTCATTGTGTTGCACTCTATATATGTATTTGTGTTGTGTTGTACACCGGACGTAGGTGTATGTGTTGTATGCGAGGTGTAGGTGGATGTATTGCATGGTGCTGTCTGCAATGTGCGATTGTATGTGCGTGATGCACACTATGTGTATGTGCACATGGTTGAGGAGAAGACATTGGGTGATTGTCGGGTGTGGAAACCGATCTAGAGTGTGTACAGAATAAGGACAAAGGTAGAAGCTAAGGATTGATGAAAGGATAAGTATCAACATTTTATTTCCGTTTTATTATGCATATGATTTATGACTATGGTCTATGATGATTACATGTGATTTATGATTTTGGTTTATGATGGTTACATGTGATTTATGATTTTGATGGTTATGTTTTGAGCTAACCTGATGTGATATTTTCATACATGTTGATTTGGTCAAATATGCTAGTTTGACTTTTTGTGATAGGAAGCAAACATGATTGCAAATGTGCCTTATTGACGAGTTACCAATGAGGTATGATGTGAATTTATTTTAATCTAATGGAAGATATGTGCTTGGTATAGGAAGCATGGAAATGCTTGGTTTAATGGCCGAAATTGATTGCAAGAAATAGCAACAACAGTGAAAGAAATTGGAACATGTAGAAATATGCTTGTAGAGTGCTTTATGAGTAGGGACATTGTGAGACAATGGTACCCAATAGTTTCCATTTATTTCCATAAGCATGCCATGACTAGTATGATGGTTTTGAGGCAGGTATACTTTCCTCTCTCTCTCTCCCTTGCCCTCTCTCTCTCTCTCCCTCACTCTCTTTGTCTCTGTCTCTGTCTCTCTCTCCCCTCTCTCTCTCTGCCCCCTCTCTCTCTCTCACTCTCTCTCTCTCTCTTTCTCTCTCTCTCCCTCCCTTGCCCTCTCTCTCCCTTGCCCTATCTCTCTCTCTCT
>APFE030655313.1:0-36088 GCA_000404065.3 Pinus taeda | reverse complement strand
CACAACCCAACACGGGTCCCTTCAACAACCCCTTTGGTGGGAATCCATTGTTTACTTCCAACCCCTAGGTTTTGATGCTTGGGGGCACTATTCCCAATATGCACATACTGATTGGGAACGTTACAGTTCTGCCTCCATTTACAAGACAACAGGGAAAATCATTGATTGACATGAATCCTCCTTATGTCAGTCAAGGACCTGTATTTAATTACATGGCAAGCGGGATCCCTCAACAAGGTCCAGCTCAATCCATATGGGCACCTCACTCTCAACCTCAAATGAGTCAAGAGAGAATCCCTTTTCTTGGGGGCACTTACATCCCCCAGTCTGACAATCTGTATGGACAATCACAATACACGACTGTACCCCAAGGAAATTACTATTCCATGCATCCTGTGTATAATATTGGAAACAACATGATGGGAGGGATGCAAGAATCCTCAAGTCATGTGTCATCACCTTAGTTCGATTTTGGGGCATCAAACACCTTGCCTTTCTTGGCAATGCTTGATATCCCCGACTTATACAAACTCACCAATGACCCCATCTATCACAACTTACTTTGGCCTCCAATCCCACACAAAATTCCCATAGACATCCCAAAGTTTGAAGGGAAACAAGGGAGGATCTAGGTACACACGTCACCACCTATCATTTATGGTGCATTTCTAACTCCATGGCGGATGATAGTATCCAACTACGGCTCTTTCCCTGCACCCTTACTGGAAATGCAACCAAGTGGTACATTGAGTTACCACGCGCGTCAGTCAAAACCTTTTGCGCTTTAGTGATGGAATTCTTAAATCATTTTCAACTACCCATCTGCTATGAAACTGGGATGGAACTCCTTACTTCATTATGTTAGGACACCACCACCCACATCTCTGATCATATCCATAAATGGAGACGTAGGCGGAGGCTAGTCAAATCTCCCCTCCCAGACTATCTATTAGCAGATTGGTTCTACAAATCTCTTCTCCTTCAAATCGTTAAAGATGTCACCTTAGGTGGTGCAGTCATGGAAGACCAATCCATTCGTCGTGCCTGTCACTTTGTTTTGATTTATTCACAGTTTGACACACTATACAAAGTCATTCCTAATGCCCCTAGAAACTCCAATGCTCCCACTACTCAGCAACCCAGTGTGCACGCTAATGGAATTATTGGTGCTACCTCCAAAGCTGTTGTAAATCAACTTAGTGGTCACATTTCCCAGTTGTCAATTGACCCCTCTACCAAATCGACTACTCTTCCTACTGCCATGATAAACTCTATGCAGTATACACAAGAACCCGGCGGTAAGAACAAGAAGAATAAGAAAAAGATCATTGCTTCTGAAGAGCAGTCAACCAAGCAGTACAACCCAAAGTAGAAAGTTGTTGCACCTTCTGATGATGGAAAGGTAAAACCCACCAAATTCCCTTGCAAAATATGTGCGAAAGAGCATATGACATATCGTTGTCTGCGTCTCCAAGAATGCACAGATTTCCTTGCTAAAAAGGACACTGGTTGGACCCGTGCGGTCCTAAACAACACTTTCCCTGCTCAGCAATAACAACACTTTATTGTAAGCCAACCCAACCCCTGCAAGGGGGCAATGACAGTTCACATCATCCTTCAGCTAGTGAAGGACCATCTACTATTTACACCTTTGAAACGGTAGATCTTCAAACAAGAGCCAAAACTTATGGAGCTCCAATCCCTAATTCTAAGGGAGCCTCCTTGAGTAAAAACTCACCACTGCCTAACGATCTTCATATCAAAAGTTCAGTTGTTGATCTTGTGATTCACTCCCCAAAAGGGGCACTTCATCACACAACGCATAATACATCTCCACGTGCTACCCAGAACTATAGTATTATAGAATATTTGGCACAAGCACTGTTAGCTATGTCGGCGCTTGTAGTATTGCAACCCTGTCTAGCACAAAAGAAAGCTCTAATTTCGGTAATTGGTGGGGTCAACCCTCAGGATTCCATGCTTGCAATTTTTGACATGGACAAATGTAAACCTCCCCTTTCACACTAGCTTTCATTTTAGGTGAAAATATATTTGAAAGGGTGAGGAGTACATAGAACTATCATTGATGAAGGTACTTCAACCTGCGTTATGTCGACTTCATGTTGGCTCACTTTTGGTTCTCCAACCCTATCTCTGCCATCGAATTCCCTTAAATATTTTGATAGCCACACTTTCATCCCAAAAGGTTACGTAGCCAGCTACCCCATCACTCTGAGTGGAAAAATGGTAGCGGTGGATATTGAATTTGTGGATCGAAAACTAGACTATAATCTATTTTTGGGTCGCAGTTGGACTTATGCCATGACCGCCATTGTATCTACTGTATTTCACATCATCCTATTTCCATTGGATGGAATGATAGTCATAGTGGACCAGTTGTCCTTTTGCAACCCAGATTACTCCCCGTTACCTAGCGTCTTTGTACCCTTAGTGGGTGGTGTTCCTGACTCTTACGTTAGTATCAGTACTGGTCTATTGAAGGGCTCTTCCTTAATGGGTTGTTTTCCTCTCCCACCAGCCGCGGTTCCACAAATAACCTCTATGGTTTCGTCCATTCCTCATGAACCGACCGATCCTTGGATCCTCCCAACTGCTTTAGACATTGACTCTTATGGAGAACAAATGTCATTGTCACTAGCTGAATTGGCCTACCAAGCCATTCAATCTGCATCTAAATCTCTAGTCACTTTGGTCACGACCAACGATACCTCCTCCCCTCTCATAAATTCTCCTTCTTACTATCTCCTTAATCAAGTCCTACCTTCGGACAAAGCTATTCAAGAGATCATGTGTTTTGAAGAGGGACCTTGGGAGGACTCTCACTATCATGTCTCGATATCTGATTCAGACATGATGCCCATTCAAATCCTGTCTTATGACACACCTAAAATCATTCCCTTGCCTTATACGGCTACCCAAACTTTGGATTTGGAAGGGAAAATGGGTAATCTTTCAAAGACATTTCTCATCGACATTTCTGTCAAGATAGGCATCGTGGAAAACATCTAGGTTGGAGCTGATTTCACTCCTAAGGAAATTGCAAGCTTCACTTGACTTTTTAAGGAATTCCACAATATATTCGCTCGGTCTTACGAGGAAGTGCCCAACATAGATCCATCTATTGTCGAGCATGAGATCAAGGTATATGATAATGCCAAGCTTGTTCACCAAATGCTTCAACCAGTCCAGCCCCGCAAAACTGTAGCCATTAAGACTAAGGTGGAAAAATTGTTATGTGCTGATTTCGTCTACCCCATTCCCTTAACAGAATTGGTTTCCAATCTGGTTTTTGTAGACAAGAAACAGGGTACCATCCATGTTTGCGTCGACTATCGAGACTTGAACGATGCATGTCCAAAGGATAGTTATCCAACACGGTTCATAGACCAAATAATCAACGACTATGCCGGTTGTGAATCCTTCTCATTCATGGATGGTTTCTTAAGATATAACCAGATCGCTATAAAACCAACAAACTAGCACAAAACCGCCTTCATTTTCCCTTGGGGAATCTTTGCGTATCAAAAAATCCCATTCATTTTAAGAATTCCAGAGAAACATTTCAATGTCCCATGGACTACACCTTCAATGATATTAGACATATTGTTCAGGCTTACTTGGATGACCTTCCAACCCATTCCAAGAAGTGATCTCAACACCTAGATCATTTACAAGCAATTTTCCTTAGGTGCAGGTTCCATAACATACGTATGAATCCACATAAATGTGTTTTATATGTTGATTATAGACACCTATATGGTTTCATTGTCTCCAAGTATGGGATTAGGGTTGATCTCGATAAGGTAAAGGAAATTACTCAATTTCCTGAAACACAATCCATTTTGCAGCTCTAACATTTGCAAGGGAAAGAAAACTTCTTACGATGGTTCATCGTAAACTATACTGAGTTGATGAGAGGCTTTATGCACCTACTCAAGAAGGAAGTACCCTACTTGTGGGATGATCAAGCCCAACAATCATTTGATGCCTTGAAAAAGGCACTTATATCAGCCCCACTCCTTAGTGCTCCCAACTATGGGCACGACTTTCTCCTCTACCTAGAAGCCTCACCATCCTCTCTTGGAATGGTCTTGGTTCAAACTCATGATGACCTGAGTGAGCATGTGATCTATTACCTATTAAAAGGCCTGGCTGGGCCTGAACTCAGATATTCACATGCGGAAAAGTTGTCCTTGGCAATTATCTTTGTTGTTAATCAATTCTAACATTACATACTACTGCGATAGACTACTATCACCGCTTTGGAGAATCCCATAAGAAATATTTTCTCTCGTCAAGTCATTGGAGGAAAATATTCCAAATGGATAGTTATCCTCCAACAATTTGATCTAGTTTTTGTCATTGCCAAGGTGAAAAAATTCTTAGTCTTCACCGAACTTTTGTTGGATCTTCCCATTGTTGATCCTAGCGAGATAGCCAATGATCCTCTCCTGGATGAAGCTGATCGAATCTACTGACCCTTGGTATGGTGACATTCTTGTCTACCTCCAAGCGCAACATTTCTGCCTTGAACAATCGTCAGGTGACCTTTGTTGCATCTGCCACTAAGCGCGGCACTATTTACTGCTAAACGATACTTTGTATCGCCTTGGCATTGATACAATTCTTTGACGTTGCCTCACTCATGAAGAGGCGGAGCACGTTTTAAATGAATTTCATGCTGGGGCATGTGGCGGTCATCTTTCTGGCATGTCTACTACTCAGAAAATTTTACGCGCATGCTACTACTAGCCAGCCTTGTTCAAAGATTGTAGCAAGGCTATCTAATAGTGCCACCCTTGTCAAGTGTTTACAAATAAAATGCACATGCCTCCGACCCTAATACATCTAGTTGTCTCCATCAGCCCCTTTGCCAAATGGGGATAGACTTCATCACTTGCAACCCCACTTCCTCTGTTGGACACAACTACATTTTTGTAGTTGTGGACTATTTCACGAAATGGGCCGAAGCCCTTCCCACTTTCCGGGCCGATGGAGAAACCACGGTGCTATTCCTGTTCAACCAAGTTATCTGTTGCTTAGGTGTGCCCTGCATGATTGGTACAGACCATGGGTCTCATTTTCAGAATCACATGATGTCTGACTTAACATCGTTGCTCGGTTTTCGCCAGGACCAATCATCCTCCTACTACCCCCAATCTAATGGTCAAGTAGAAGTCATTAATGGCGTCTTAAAGACCATGATCGCAAGTTTGTAGGGAATCACAAAACCCACTTACATTGAATGTTATATCATGCATTGTGGGCAAACCAAACTTCACTAAAAACAACTATAGGCTTTACACCTTTTCAACTAGCTTATGGCCTAGAAGCAGTTTTACCCATTAAGTGTCAGATTCCTTCCTTTCAAATCATTGTTGAACTCTTACCTGACACCACTGCCAAAGAAGAGTATTTTCTATACCTCAATCAACTGGATGAAACCCATCGAGATGCTGAATTGGCACTCGAAGCCCACAAGCTTTGGGTCAAAGCCCAGTATGACAAAAAGGTCAAGTGTTATGGCTCGGTCGAGATGCCAAATTGGCACTCGAATCCCACAAGCGTTGGGTCAAAGCCCAGTATGAAAAATAGGTCAACTCTTATGGCTCGGTCCATATGTTGTCACAAAGGCCCTCTCAAAAGGGGCATATGAACTTCACGACTGGGAAGGAATCCCACTGGTGGAGCCCCAGAACAGGCTCTATCTAAAAAAGTATTATTCCTAGTACTGCACTAGGCATGTGCTTTGTAGTTTTATATATTTATAAGTTTTTCTTCTTTTTGATGTGACTGGACATTTTTGGTATTTTTTCAAGTATTTGTCTCATCCATATTTCTCATTATGCAGATGTATTCATTACCCTTAGCATATGTAGGATATGCGAATGGTGCCAGTTGTCACACACGACACATTACATCAGCTTCTAGGGTCATTTAGACACCTAAGTCAGAACTAGTTTGTTTTGGGGGGGTATTTCTTGGTACTGCCACCAACAATATTGTTGAGTATATGTCTATAATTTCACTTCTTAGTGAAGCATCATCTCGGGACATCTCCAATCTAGTGGTCAAGTTAGACTCTCAACTTGTCTTTATGCAATTGACAAATCATTATCACATTCATAATCCAATCTTGTTACGTCATTATTGAAGGGTATGACTCTTGGAACATCAATTTGATTTTATTACATATGAACACATTCCTCGAGAATTTAATATAGTTGTTGATCCATTAGCAAACTATGTGTTATATTGGCATCTGTCTCATTTATTATAGATACATGTATGAAAGTAAATATTTACGCAGTTAAAAACACTTAAAAAACATTTACATCATAAAATACCAAACTATATTATATATATTATTTATATATTTATATATATATATGAAATCCAGTGTTTTACATCAGAAAATTTCCCAAAACTTGGGTGTTTTTAAGTACGAAATGGCTACTAAGCCTACCTATAAACACATGTTGGCTACACCATGCGCCTGTTAATAGAGCCTACTACTCATGGAAAGACAATAAAGCTCTAGATATCCTCTGAAGAGGAACCAAAAACCGCTCAGGCACACTAACTGTGTGTTGCTGCATGTGAGCGGGAATATCCCTCATAGGAAGGGGGGAACACCCATACATAGTCCTTCAAGGTTCCTTAGAACCTCGTGAAGACTCTAATAATCACCCCCACCTTTGGGTAGCTAGCCACCTCACCTCACTTGGCGAGGTTGTCTGCAAGTCGCACCTGTGCCACATCTGTGTCAAGAAGAAAGCTTCACGTCAGTACTTTTTCACCCATGAAATCAACAAAAACATAACATAAAGATTCAAAAGCTTAAAAATAGTTAAGTACTCTCAATAAACCTTCTTACCTTAAGGCCTCCATTTTGTACCAGGCGGCAAGATCAAGTTAGGATCACCTATGAATTCCATGCCCCCGTAGGCATAATCATCTATCATCACGATCTGACTATTGAGCCATTCGAATAAATCCTCTTCAAAAAAATTCCAGATGGGACCTCCTCTGGTGTGAGGATCGAGAGATGCCCATTACCTCTGCCTAGGCTCTCTTGGATCAAGCAGACCTAAACTCATCCGTGGTTTCACAACTGGCACCCTCTCAAGTATAAAGGATACAATGAGAGTACTACACCCAAAAGTCTGTTGGGTCTCTGTTTTACACGCAATCAACTCCACCTTCAGCTGACGAAGCACTACCTCACACCAATTGAAGATTTTCAATTGAACACAATCAATGGCAAGCAACAATTGGACCTTTGTTGCAACATGGGGACTTTTAGACCCCACCAAGCGCACAATCATCCATAATATAGCCCTCATAGACCTAGATCTTATCCACTCTATAGGGACCTTGTTGCTCACAAGTCCTCTCTTAGGAATACAATAAGCTCAGACTAGCTCTAAAGTGGATCAAGGATCGGTCCTACCACTGGTCAAGTTTGCTTGTGCTCCTTTACATGACAAACATGTCAGAAAATTGATGTCATCTCAGTCAATTGCAAGCTCATGGTCCCCGATCCTGAACACCCCTTGGTGTTCATCCCAACGCTAAATGATCTAGATCAAAAGTTCCTCCTAACCTTTCTTCAAGTCCATCTGTGCATATTTGGATCATTTCGCATAAGTAATTCTTGTCGATCATGGGCCCGTTCTCTGCATAAACTAGTCATGATTGATTAAAGCCTGCACAAATCAACCCAAAAATCAGTGAAAATGGGGCAAAATTTCTTAAGAAAACACTTTATGGGGTTTTAGAGTGCGCCCTCATGCACTAATGCCCCCCTTTGTGGAAAACAGGGAGGACTAATGCCCTCCTCCAGGTCATAAAGGGTGTTTAACGCTCCCTACAAGCCTAGAAGGGGGCATTAGGTGTAGTTAATGAACTAGGGCTTCCCAAATTTATAAAATCCACCCCTAGTGCAGATAAAAAGGTTAAATAATGTAGGATAAAGGTTTTGACATCTACCTGGGACAGACGACAAGTCAAATGGTTGCCTGGATCACTCGCAATCGTCCATGGAATATCTTCTTCGCTTTAGCTCCAAAACACTCTCACAACACTCAAATGATACAAATGGTGAAAGTGGAGGCTCAAAAACTCCCTTATAGTCACTTTGGAGGTATGACTTATCTTAATTGAAGTCATTAAAGTAGAAGTAGTTCATTTCCTATGATATTTATCAGGCACTATGTCCCCATATTGTTAGAAATTACTCATGTTTTGATGAAAGGATCTTCAAGGTTGAATTGCAGAAATGATCGTGTTTGATTCTCAATGAGCGCTTTCTTTTATGGTATCTTTTATCACTCTTAAACTGAAAAATCCGCTATTTTTCATCATCGAGATCGTTAAACTTCTACGATGATGATATGAGTGCTTTCTTTTTTGGGACTCTTTCTTGCTCTTAAATTGAAAAATCCCCAATTTTTTCCCTTCTTCAGGCTCGTTAAATCTACTAAGAAGGAATGATGATTTTTTTTACCTCTTTTTCCTCACTCATTAAACTAAAAAAGATGCCTCGAGTTTTCTTCATTTGAATTGTTTAAATATGATGAAGATCTATTGAGTTTTTTGTCACGTGACTCATTAAAAATTCTTGACAAATATCGAGTTTAGTCATCTCCTCGTACTCGTAACAAAATGAGGCAAACATCTATTGAGCATAGGTTTATCTCTTTGTCCAGACTCAGTAGATTAACTTACAGAAAAGGAACCTTTTCGAGTTTACTGTTAAACCTTTGTCGCACCTAGTTAAAAACTATGACAAGGGAACCACCCTATAGTCACTCTTTACGATCTTTTCAGACTCTCGAAATATGAAAAGACCACTGAGCTGTCCTATTTGGACTCATTAAATTAAACAGATGAGGAATGGAGTCACACTTTACGATCTTTTCAGACTCTTTAAACATGAAAATACTAATGAGTTTGCATGGCTGGACTCATTAAACTAATCAGATATGGAATAGAGTCACTCTTTACAATATTTTCAGACTCTTAAAACATGAAAAGACCATTGATCTTACCCATCTGGACTCACTAAATTAATCAGATGGGGAAAGTGGAAAATACAATTTCTTTGTGTCAATATTTTCAAAAAAAAACTGGCAGCAATCACTCCCTTGAACATGGCACTCCCTCAGCAAAACCTTCCTTGTGAGACCTCTTAATATGAACCTTACCATCCTATGAGTTTAGCCTATATACCCTGATGTTCTTGCATCTCTATATCCTAACACTCTTTGGTGTTCATGATTCTAGTGCTGCATGGTTAAAACCTTTGTGTTATTCCTTCTATTGTTCAAGGGAAAACCTTTATCTTTTGTTTCATCCATCAAACCATCAAGCATATTCTTCCATCATGCCCTTTGTCATTTTGAGCCAATGCTACAAAATATTCTTTAAAAAATAGTCGTTCTTGTTTCATTTTGCGTCGACTGATGTAGGACACATTATTGCCTACCTCTCGACAGGTCTCTTCCTATCGACTTCAACACTCTATCTAGGAAGCAAACCCAAAAACACTTTAGTGCCTTGGAATTTACAGACATCAGTGGCAGGTTACCTTCTATTTGGTTAGGGGTTTTCATTATTGGCTCCTAGTTAAACGATTCTATGAGTGTTCGACGACAAAAATATTATTCATACTCGCTAGATTTCACTGTGCATCTTGGATACCATCACCATTATCGGTGGTCATCCTCGTGTCTGTTAACAATCTCCATTATATTTACTAGTAATGATGCAATTTCGTACATGTTCGACCTCAACGCCTTTATTCACATGTACGAACTATGCTGCTATGGTGAAATGGAAATCAAGACCTTGGGTAGAAGCTTACATCAATCAGCCTTGTTTCCTATCCCAAGTTGCATTTATTGTTTTTGGAGACAGCTCATCAGAATGATTTTTTTATGACACAGTTTCCGCATTGTGCTTATCGGCGGCCACGATCATCATATTTCTTTGGTTAGAAATCACTTTGACATAGCTAATGAGCATGGGAATACCCGAATCAGGATATGATTTTAGTTGTTTTATATATGTGTTGTATAAGGTTTCTTGTATTCCCGAAGCTTTGATCCTCTCTCTCTTTTTTCCAAGGAAAAGGAAAGTTATATATAAAGTATTTCGGCCATCATCTCTGCCTCTGATCTCACACTTTAGGGGGCATTTGTTATAAATGAAAATGACCTCCTCATCAGCTCAGAGGAGAAGGGTAGGATGACTAAGGATTGACCAAGTTCACAAGCCCATTTGTCAAGCTAACGTTGTCTAGGAACTAGCAACCTACTTTATAAAGCTTCCTAGCAAGGCAAAGGTGCATTAGTGCCTAAGATAACTCTGTTTGTTACCTCAGGAAGGGCATTAGTCAACCTAAATGAGTTTATATGGGTCAAAGGAACAAGTTGATGGAGAAATATCCCAATATTCTCTCCTATGTCAGCTCACAAAAGCAGGGAAAATCAGATCTCGACTTGTTTGGAGGAATTACTATTCCTAATGGAGTTTATAAATGAGAAAGAGCACAAAAGCATGGAAACATCACTGCTTTTGCCTAATGGAACTCATGAGGGATTTGGCAAGGCTTATCCTCTGATGCTTTATATGTGAGGCTAGGGTCATTGTGGAAAAGGTCGAAACATTTGAAAATATTTCTTATTTGACTATCGAGACAAGTCTCTGACTAAGGCATAGCAAGAGGTTAAGAAGGGGGAGATAGAGAGGAGCTAGAGGAGTAAGGGAAGGCTAATACAACTTATGGTTTTAATCACTCTTTTCCAAATCAATATAGAACTACAATTTTGTTGTCCACTCCGCAATGTTGGTAGTGTAATTTGTTTACATATTTATGCAATGTCGTTATTATTAGTGGCTTAGATACATGTAATTAGTTATATTTATATGTTAATGCATTGTTTGTCAAAGTTATATGCTATGATATTACACTTGTCTTATCTATGTGCAGGTTTTTATATGGAGCTAGCTAAGGGGTCTTCCACCTTGCTACTTTGTGCTCTCCAGCAACACCACACCAAGACTTGAGGTAATAAGTCATTCTTCCTGCTTTGATTCTCATTTGTTTAACATAGATATGTATGCATCTTTGTGACAAATGCAGCTAATATGAAAATCTACCAAGGATCCAAGGAAGATCCTTGTGGCTTTCTACATCACAAATACCCATGCATTAATCCCTTTAGCAGTATGTCCCTTAAACTTGGTTCCTCCTGCCTGGCTTGCTGTGGTTCTTCTCTGTCCCTGTATGTTGTCATTGCTCTGGCTAGTAGATTCTTCATGACCTAGTACTGTTAGATGGTTTGTCTAAACATTGTTTGATGACCTTTAGTATGTCGTCATGGTGGGCTCTAGTATCGCAGTAATGATGCTGCATCTCCTATGACTCCCTTCTTTACTTTTATCAACCTGGTAGTTCGTAACAAACTTGGAAGCGACAGTGCTGTATGCACAAGTACTAGCTCTTACTGCAGGCTGTCACTTGATCAGCTGGCACAAGTTCGCTAGGAGCTCAAGCCAACTTCTATGAGTTCTTAGAAGAAGATTTTAATTGTGATGGGACAAATCTAACTCAAAAGATGCTATTATACTTGCAGAAAAAGGATGAAAGCTGAAAGGAAATGCAAACCCTAGCAAACCCTAGTTTTACCCATTAACCCTACTTTTGCCAAAAAAATAGATGAAACTACTGAAATGGATGCCATGGACTACTGTCGAGGTAAAATGCATGTAATTAAGCTACTTCTGAAGGAAAATGTGGAAGAACCATCTTTTTTTACTTTTGAGCAATTTTATTTAGAATTATTATGTTTGTGTTTTAACTATTTATGACTGTGCAGAGGTTTGGTGGTGAAAGGAGATGGATTTGTCTGTTGCAGATAATGAGGAAGGTGTGCAGAGGACCTAAGAAGTCCCTAGCACCCTTCTGTATATTTCCATTGCGATCATATTCCGAAAAATCTCTCACATGAACTTCTACAGGAAGTTTGTGGGGGATCTACAGGAAGTTCTATAGGAACAGGCCGAAAGTGATTTTGAAGGTTTGGAGGAGGAAAAATGGTGGGAAAAAGGAAATGAAGGTTGGATGAGGATGTTAGAGGGTCTAGGACTCTATCAATGAAGATAAAACATGAAGGAGATGGTTGGATTGGTTCAAAGGATAAGAAAGCAATTCTGCACAAAAACATAGAAATTAAGGCTGTTTGGGAAAGTGTGGCGAATGCGTGGAGAAAACCTTGAGAAATGGAGTAGAGCAGGTTGGGTGATGAAAGGATGATAATTTGGGATGGTATTCGAGTGAGCTGCACACATGCTTCTAAAAACTGATTCACGGAGAATTAAAAGAACAGAGTTTTACCTATTTTAACCTAATTATGCCCTAAAAAACCAGAAAAGTGTTGAACAAAACCTTATAGACAGGAAATGACGCAAGAAAGATATGATATCTAAACAAGGAAAAATCCAAGCATGTAAATACAACTGATATCAACTTATCCAACTTGAATTCGTACACTAGCAATTGCATTAGAAAGAAAAAATAGTGTTTTGGTGGCAACAAGAGTGCTTTGGTATCAATTCATTGTCCCAAGGAGGGAGAAAGGAGATCAAAGCCTACTTGTTAGACATTTTGTGGAACTTTTTTTATTATTGCAAAAAACTAACTAATCAACCTGAAGCAAGAAAAATTATTCTAATCATAAAAAACAACGTAAGTAATAAAGCAAGATTGGATCTGAACAACAGAAATTATTTCATGAATGCAAGAAAAACACATATAAATACAAGAAGGAAGTACTGGGCACTTGGGTTGGGCCCAACCCCAAGAGCTATAGACCCCTTAGAAAGATCAGTTCTGGTTCAAGGCTGAATTCATCTTCATTGATCAAAAAATACTAGTCATATCACAAACTATCTACAGAAAGAGCTCGAAAATGAGCTAAATGCAGAGTTGCACTAAAGTGCAAAAATAGATTGTTTAATAGCTAACCTACTGAGGCCTGAGGCCTTCTTATTTATACAAATTGAGGACTCCCAAAATTCCTCCTAAACTTTAGGAACTCGAATGACAAAACTCGGAGATAACAACAACTTCACTAGACCTTCTCGGCTGCCCTTGTGATTATCGATGTGGTGGCCTTTGAACTTCAAGCTGCTGGTGGAAAATTAGAGGAAGGGGTCATTAATGTAGGAGACACCCTTCCTATAAGTCCTCAGCTTGGTTTCTTCGAGTTTTGGCTATCAATCTGCTCATAAATGCCTGGTCTTGGTCCAAAAATATCCAAAAATCTACAATAAACACTCATTAGACTTTGTGGCAAAGTGACTATCCCCATTCACTCAATTAACATAAGTATGCTCAAAAACATGCACAAAACTATGGAGAATGGTGGATTAAATGGAAACAATAGGAAAAATGAGCCCATATAGTTACCCATTTCTGGGGCTCATCTTCACCCCCCTACTGAATGGGTTGCTCATCCTCTGAGCAACTAATCCAGTTCTTCATCCTTGATGGCCTTAATAGCTTTCCTAACATCCCATGCTTTTGAGGTGATGCCTTCTTCCTTGTCATGAAAACCTGCCCTTCTGTCTACTTCCTCCCACTGTTGTTGTTCTTCTTCTTCCTTAATCCCTTCCAGTAGTCCTAAGAGTAGTGGAGGACTGAGGCCAATCCAGTTGACTTTCCGGTTTTGCATTGATTTTTTATAAAGGAGCACTCTTACCAAAGCATTTCTCATTCTGGTTGGGGAGTGATACTCCCTGATCTTTAAGTTTTATGATAGTGTATTCCATCTCCTCATACAAGCATGAAGGCAATCATCACCAAATAATCTTTCCATATCCTCAAAATGGGCGATGGCTTGCGCTTGCCTTTCGACATAATTTGGGAGGACTTGAGGGTTGTTGGCAAGGTGTTGATGAGCATATATTAGAGCTGAGGGTTCTTCTGGTTCTACCCTAATTAGCAAGGGCTCATTCAGTTTTTTGGCCATGATCTGTTGAACTTCCACTACTCGTTTTTCCTCATGGCTCATCCAGGAAGCCATAGCCATGAGCTATACATCTCCTAATGCCGAATTAGGGTCCCAAAAGTTCATATCAGGGAGTGCCATATTATGTAAGTAAAACTCTGCTAATTTGGCCTTGTCCTTAGCCGAACTAGTGGCACACAGATGCATAAACTGACCATAATGTTGGAAAGGGATTGTGCCCCTTTGGGCCGATGTTTTGATTTGAAACTGGAGCCATTCGTCTTTAAGATACAATGCATAAGATCTGCTCGGTTGTCTACATTGTAAAAATTCCATTGCCCAACTGACCATGCAGGCCATCTGGGTTTCTCTCTCTTGCAACTGTTGTTTCAGCACCAGTATTTCAATTGCTGCCTGAGACTCCCTCTCTTGCTGTTGCTTTATCCTCATTTCAACATCAGGTTGTGTCTCTTCCCTTGGCTGTTGTTCCTCTATTGTTTCCTGACTTGCTAAAGGACCTTCCTGTAGTTGCCGCTCTTCAGAAATTTGTGTTATATCTACCCTTTGAAATTCCTATTGTTGTACCTTCTTTTTCAGCAATGCATTTTCCTCCTGTAATTGGGCTCTTTTAATGCTTTTAGTGTGTCTCACCATTGCCAACTCCCTTCTTAATTCTTTCAGTTGTTCTTCCATGTGGCCTATATCTGCAACTCCCTTGGATTTGGCAATTTTCATCCAAGTGTGTGTTCTAATTATTTCTTGTTCTAATTCAAAGAAAAGGGGTATAGCAAATTTCTGTGGGATGATCTTCCCACCATCTAGCAAGTTGTAATATGAGCCCAAATTAGGTTGAGGGCTTGGTTCAGGTATCTCCTTGGTCGCGTCTTCTTCTTGTGACTATTTCGTTGCCTCCTCTTCCAATTTTTCTGTCTCCTTTAGCTTGGACAATATTTTCTGTAGAGAGGTTTTAGCTTCCTGTAGAATTGTGTTGGTGTCCATTAGTCTGATTCTTTCCTTCCAGGTGGAAGTTTTGGGACTGCCTCTCTCATAAGTAATAGATATTTTGGAGGGGGATCCCTCCTTTTTCTTAGTAGGGGCATCCTCAACTATTATAGGTTCTTTTGATGGTGGCTGGGGCTTGCCCACCTTTATCCTAGTGATCCTTATAACTTTAAAGTACATGGATGCTGCTCTTTCTCTTTTTCCTTTTTGTTTCGTTGGAGTGCTTAAGGTAGCGAGCACAGCAGCTGCTTCTTTCGCCAATGTCTCAGGGGATGTTTCTTCCTGCTGCTGCTCCCCTTCATCTTCTACTATTTTTTCTATGCCTGTTGTCTTTGCTTGTGTTTCTGGTGTTTCTGGCAATGGCTTCTCTTTTTCTTTTCAGGTTCTTGTCTTGCTTGTGGTAGTCCTCTTTTGGACTTTCTTAGGCTTTTCTTCTCACTTTCTGTTATTTTCCTGTTCTCTGTCTTTGGGGTGGTCTTCTTTTCTGTTATGGGTTTTTCAAGTCTCTCTTCAGCTTCTTGTTCCTCTTCTGTTTCCTTCTCTTCCTCTATTTGAATAGGTGGTGTCTCCTCATGCACTTCTTCCTTAATGTCCTCTTCCTCTTCCTCCTCCTTACTGCCAGATGGGCTAATATCCTCAATCAAACTTTTGACGTCATCATCTCTGGACATATTTATGAAAATGTCCCAAGCTATGGGAATGGTATAGGTATGTAAGGCATCTTCTACCAACAGTTTGATGAGCCCATGGTGGGCCAACTAGTCTAGGACTCCTACATTTAGCTTGGTACTACATTATATTAAAGACTGGAGGAGGAAATATGGGAGACACAGCTTTTTAACTGGAGGCAGGTCCATCCCATACCTCAATTCATGTAGTAACCTGAAGTGATAACCATAAACAATGTTGAACCTTCCTTCACAAGTGATATATTTCATTATTTGGTAGTTGACTTCATTCCATGGAGGAGGTAAGCTTGTCCTTCTAACCCCATTTTTATCCTCTACAAGATCCTCCCCAAGTTGAAAAAATGTCTTCTTGGCCACCTGTCCCAATGCTTTTTCCTCCTTGCTCCAAGGGAGCCCAGTTGGAAGGCTTGTAATTCCACTGATAAAATCAGGGGTGAGTTCTAGGGACAGACCCCTAAAACTGACTATGGCATGTGTTTTCAAATGGGGTCTTAAGGCCATCAGAAATTCTTCAGTTACCTCATCATCATATCCATGTATTCTTTCAAAGAAAATCATCCAATCAGCCCTAGTGAAGAGGGCCACCACCTCAGGATGCTTATGTAGTTGGTTGGAGTTCAAAGCCTTCTTCATCATAAACCCTCCTGGCATGGTGCTAAGTAGTTTTTGACGTGCTTAAGTGAGGAGAAAAACAACAATTTCAAAGAAAATCAGAGATAGAGGGACAACTGAGTTTTGTTTCTTTTTTCTGAACTATAGGAGGAATTTCAGTGTGCTCCTTCTCACAACACCAAATTGCAATATTTCCCTTGTTTCAAACTGCTCTTACCCCAAATTTGATTTTCTACTTGTGGAGAGAATATATTTTCTTTTGACAGAATATAAGATAAATAAAACAGGGTTTTTCTTAGAGAATAGATAGATATGCAATCTCAGTTTTTATTTTTTCCACACAGGCTGGTTTTTATGATTGCAAATGTTTTCTTTACAACAGAATATGAAAAAGAAGCAGACAGAATTCGAATGCAGAGAAGAAAACAGAGAACTGTGTAAAACTCAGGGAAAATATGCAGGCAAAATTTAAACTTCATTCTCCTTTCTTTAAATCCAAGTTTGTGTTTTTATTCCACCACCTTATACAAATAAGTCCCATGCAGGGAGGTTTCCCAAGCCTACCCCATTTTTGAGCTTGAATTCTGGTAAAAAAAATTCCTTCTGTTGGCTATTCTCTGTCTTTCCTATAGAAGTTTTCCTGTAGAAATTATTTGGCCTCCTGTAGAATGCAGCAGGGCTCCTGTAGAGCCCGATAGGCAAGAGGGTTTCAAAAAAACTGACAGAAAACTAGCGGAGGACAACTGGTTTGCTTCTCTAAAAGTTGTAGATGGATGGTGCAGTCGAGAGCTTTGTAACATGCAAATGAACCAAAATGGTGGTGGAGGCTTGGAGTGCATTGTACTTAACTATTGGTGTAACCTACGGTGAGGAGATGAGGTGGCCAGATGGGTACATTATCCCCATCTGGACTATTCGTCTGATGCTAGTATCATTATGGTTCCTCACGCCGCCTGACCGCCATCACCTCCCTTACTCCTATTATCCGCCGCCACCACTACCAGTTTCAAATGCCTTCTTCCCAATTTGACACGTCGCACGTGCTGGCTACGTATCTAATCAGTAGCTTGAATTTGGAGTGGCTCAACTAAATTCTGCGAAGGGGTGTGACCTAAATGAGGGTGGCCAATTAGCTGGCCATCGATTCCATGTAATTTACCATTCTAACAGTTCATGCAGTTTTGAAACATTATTCATGTAATCAAGGAATAGGTTTAGGCACTTACCTGCTCGGTCGCTAGTGTGTTATGCATATTTTAGATTTTGGCACTTTGTTTCCTCGTTGTTGTTGTTGCTTGCACTTTGCATCCTCGGCCTTGGTGTTTTCGATGATCTCCCGTTCAAACATTGCTCTTCATACATCCTGTTGCACTGAACCTATCTCTGCAATATGTTTTTCAAAGGGATCAGCAGCTACAAGAATCCTGTAGGATTACCTGTAGCTGCTTCTCCTCTTGAAATTCAAGCTAATATGTGAGCAGGGCTAAAACTGCTGAAGAAGTCTCAACTGAGAAGAAATCACTGCTGGAGGGCATGTTTCCTTGATTTGTCATTTTTCTTTTTGTTGTGTGTATGCAGGATGACAGAATTAGAATGTCTGTATATGGCTATGTAGGGACAAAAATGAGTGGAGAGGCAGGTGTACATGGATTGAATGGCGAAATAGGAAGATGGATGGTGGTAAAGAGGTTGACAGGGCTGCTAGACGAATTTCTAACCCTTGGGTTTGGTTTTAAAATGGATTTTGGCCTTCCCGTAACTTCTACAGGATCCTCCTGTAGAAAATACAGAGCTTCCTATAGGGTGCGGAATTCCAGAAAAGATGAGGCCAAAAACTTGGGAAAGGATAGCAGTAATGGGGTGATGGATTGTAAAGGGTGCATGCATCCTGTCATGTGTTTTCCTACAATGACCTTCCTACAACCTACAATTTATTCAAAAGAGTTAGGTTATTTTCTTTTTTTCTTTTTTTGGAGACAGCTGGGGTGTCTCTAGGAGGTCTTCACCTTCACTGCCTACCTTGGGCGCCTCCAAGAGGTTTTCACCCAGGGATTTTTTATTCCCTTTTCTTTTTTTCTCTGTTTTTTATTTTTTTGGTGTGGGTGGAGTGGAGACAGGGACCTACTCCACTACCAACACTAATTTACCCAGAGCTTCAATGAACTCCTGCTTAGAAAGGGGCTTCCTGTAGATTTTCAATCGATGTCCATTGACGAGCATGGGGATGGCTTCTTCATCAATGGTCCGGATAAGGACTGAACCATTATCATTACATTTGTCCACTATATATGGTCCCAGCCATTAGTTCTCAGCTTGCCCTTGAAATATTTGTACCTTGAATCATACAGTAGTGCCCAATCTCCCAGCTGAAATTGTTTCTCTCTGAGCTATCGGTCATGCCATATTTTTCTTTGAAGCTGGACTACCTCTGAGTGGAGAAGGGCCTGCATTCTCTGTTCATCTAATCCGTTTAGTTGAAGTAATCTTTATTTTTGTGCATGGATGAGGTCTAGGTCTAGCTGAGCTGCCAGCCTTAATGTGTTATATTCAAATTCTATGGACAGCAAAGCCTTCTTCCCATATACCAGCTCATAGGGTGTGAACCCTGTGGTAGTTTTCCAAGTAGTATTATAGGCCCAGGTGGCCTCAACCAATCGGTGTGCCCAATATTTTCTGTTGTTGCTCACTACCTTAGTCAAAATCTCCTCCAAAGCTCTGTTAGTGACTTCCACCTGTCCATTTTCTTGGGGGTGATAAGGGGTGGAAGTTCTGTGCTTAATCTTGTGGTGTGTGAGCAGGTCTTCTGCTAAATTGGAGGTAACCTGCCTGCGAGATCTTGAAAGTAGTCCTCTTTGCTGCAAATTGGCCCCCACAAGGTGCATCATGACAGGTTAAGAGGATGTCAAAGACTTCCTCCTCCCTCACAAATCATCTCAAAATCTGATCTAGGCCGAGTTTGAACAGGTTGCCCCCAATCCAAGTGAATAGGGTGCTTTTCCTCACGATCTTGCTCTTCTCCTTTGAGGACATGTGTGGCGGAAACTGTGCTGAAACCAAGTAATTTGCTATATCAACAAACTATGGAGAGAGTACTGAAATAGAAAATAAGTGTTCATCTGGCATCTGATCATCCATCATTGCTTCTTCACCTACAGGCAGATCTAGTCTAGATAGAAAATCAGCAACAACATTTTCCTTACCAGGCTTATCAACAATAGTCAAATCAAATTGCTGCAGCGAAAGTAACCATCTAATGATACGACTGTTTACATCTGGTTTATTCATCAAATACCTAATTGCAGCATGGTCAGTGTGTACGAATGTTTGATAACCAGTGATGTAGTGTCTGAACTTGTTTAGGGAATGGACTACAACTAGGAGCTCTTTTTCGGTTACTGTGTAGTTTAATTCTATCTTGGATAGGTTTTTACTGACAAAGTATATGGCATATGGTAGCTTCTCTTCAACTTGTCCTAGGGATGCTCCTATAGCTTTGTTCGAGGCATCTGTGTGAATGTGGAAAGGTAGGGCCCAGTTTGGACCTCTCAAGATTGGGGCAGTTACCAGCTTACCTTTCAAGGCATCCAGAGCCTCTTGACAGTTGTCAGTCCGTATAAACTCAACATATTTCCCCAAAAGACCAAACAATGGAGAGTCTAGCTTGCTAAAATCCTTAATAAATCTTCTATAACACCCTGCTAAGTCTAGAAAACTCCGAACATCTCTCACCTTTTGAGGAGGTGGGACCCTTTGGATAATAACGATCTCGTGGGATCCACCTATAACCCTTGCTGAGAAATTATATGACCTAACATTGTCCCTTCAGTCATCAGGAATTCACATTTTTCAGGACTGAGGGACAGGTTCATTTCAATACACTTGGCTAAAACTTTTCCCAGGTTAGTCAATGCTTCTTGGAAGTTGGAACCATAAGGGGTAAAGCCATCCATATAGATTTTCACTGAATCATGAACCAGCTCAACAAATATGCTTAGTACTGCTCTCTGGAAAGTGGCAGGAGTGTTGCACAACCCAAAGGAAGGACGTAGTAGGCACAGGTACCGCATGGACAAGTGAAAGTGATCTTATCTTGGTCTTCCAGGCTTATTTGGATCTGGTTGTACCCGCTAAACCCATCTAAGAAAGAGAAAAACTTCTTCCCTTCTAGGCCATCTAACACTTGATCTATGAAAGGAAAAGGGAAATAGTTCTTCTTGATGGCTTTGTTTAGTTCCTGATAATCTACACAGATTCTCCACTTCCTATTTTTCTTTGGTACTAGCACCAAAGGATAAACCTATTCGCTGTCAGAGATGGGGTAGATGAATCTTGCATCCAGCAACTTTTGCAGTTCTTCTTTGACAATGTCTTTGAGGGTTGGATTCATCCTCCTTTGAAGTTGCCTAACTAGCTTACAATCTTTCTTGATGTAAATGTGATGGGTACAGACAGAAGGGTCGACTCCCTTCATCTCCTTATAACCCCAAGCAAAAGCATCCAAGTGATTCTTCAATAAGCTACACGCCTCTTTCTCCTGAGAGGTGGATAGGGCTGAGTTGATCCTCAAGGTTCTTTTTGGGCCAAATTCCACATTCTTAACTTGGAGAGAGGTCGGATTAGCCACACAGAGATCAACTAAAGCATTGGCTTAGGTTTCTTCCACCAACTCTTCTAATGGCAATTCACTGGGGGGTGGATTCTGGATCAAGTTTTCAATAAGATTATCCTTAGGTTGTGGACCCCCCATGGTAGTTTCTACTGTACACAATGGTGCATAGTAGACTTCATCCTCATCTTCCTCCTCAAACCAGAGGGGTAAATCATGTTCCAGTAGAGGTTGGGCAGGAGGATAGAGGACTAGCTGCTTGGACATATGCCCATTCTTAATTGTCATGTTCCCAGCTTGGCAACTGATGTAGGCATATGTAGTAGCCAACCAAGGTCTTCCCAGGATAAGAGGATACCCAGTGAGCTTTGCCTTTGGTTGGAGAACCAAGAAATCAGAGGGATATTCCTAGGAATCAATAGAGACCATGACATCTTCCACAATCCCCTCGGGGGTCACGGTGGAGCGGTCTACTAACTGTAATACTGTCGAGGTCTTTCTTAGGGAACCCTGAAGGTTGAGCTTGAGAATAGTGTCCCTGGTCATCATATTAATGACATCCCCTAGATCAATCAAGGTATGGGGGATTATGGTGCCATTAATGTGGACATCGACTACTGGACTCCCAAGGTCTAGATATTTCAGACAAATTACCTGCCCCAACATAAAATAGGATAGTTGTCCTATGAAATTAATAGTTGGGGCATCTCTCCTTCACCTGCCTAGATGTTTAAAGCACTTCTCCTTGATCATCTTGTCGTATATGGGCACATCCTTTATGGCTTGGAGAAGGGGTATTTTTACACATAACTGTTTCAGTTCTCCCAGAAGTTTAGTTTCTTCTGGGGTCGATTGTGTGGTTCCAATTAGTCTCTCAGGAAAGGGTGGAATGGCTTTTGGTTCACTTTCCTATTTCTCTTCTTCATCCTCCTTAGGAGGAGGTTGGATGTCTTGGAGGACCTTCCCAGATCGTAGGTTGATCTCCTAAATCTCCACAGCATAGGTAGGGCATGTTGTTTCTCCAGTATATACCTGTTGGGCTTGTCTATTATTGTGGTTCGAGTTCAGTTAAGCAGGTATTTGGGTTGTCTTGGAGGAGTAGGAGGTAATGGTTGTGGTTGATCAGGTGGTGGAGGCAAAAGAGGGAGAGGAGAGTTGTATTGGGGCCTCCACCCCTAATGAGGTGCATTCCACTGAGGTTGTGGCTGAACATGAGAATGAAACGAATGAGAAGCAATTTGAGTATGGTATTGAGATAGATACGACCAAGATGGGGGTGTGGACCAGGAAGGATGAGTAGGGGGACCCCAAGAAGGTATGTCAGTGGATTGATTGGGGTTGTAATAAGTCTGGGATGTCCCTTGCATTCCCTTCTAGTAAGGTCTAGGTCCATGTGGCCTCTTTTAGTTCATGAAGTAGAGTGGCTCAATGGCTTCTTCAGCCCCTTGGTACATAGCTTTAAATCCAGGTAAGGAAGGACACTGATTGGTAGGATGGTCTTCTTCACAGACAAAACACACCTCTATAGAGTGTAATGAACATTTGTTCCTAGGATGCTTTCTAGTGCATCTGGAACAAAAGATGGCCAAAGCCCTATCAACTTCCTCTTGCTTCTTTTGAATTTTCAAGGTATCCATTTGCATGGCAATGGTCTGTCTCATCTCGCTTTTGAAATATTCCATCTGATTTGCAAACTTGTTTTTAGATAAGGGGGCACTGGCTAAAAGTTGAATTCCCCTACCTCTTTTTCTGGCTGCAATAGAATGTTTTCTAAACACAGTCTTTATGTCAGCATAAGGTAGCTGGTAGATGTCTCCCCCAACCAACAAATGGAGGGTATCTAGAAGGTCTTCAGGGACTCCTCGGAGCAAAAACAACTTCAGAGATTCGGGGTCAAGTGTGAACTTAGCCCTTTTATAACTGAGTTGAAACCTCTCTTCATAGTCTTCCAAAGATTTATCACTTCCCCCATGGTCATCCAAAAGATTTCTTCCTTTGTTTACTTTGACCTATAGTAATCCCAGTATTTGTTGTTAAAGGCTTGCTACATCTGAGCCCAAGTTGTGATATTGTTTCCAGGTAACCCCATGAACCAGTGTAGTGCTACATCCTTGCGGGTAGAGGGAAAGAGTTTCAGCTTTTGCTTGTCTTCTGCATAGTCATAAGTTCGACAAAGGACAACAAATTCAAACAAGAAGGTATCAGGGTCTTCAGTAGTCAATTCATGGAAGTAAGGTAAGGCTGAGGGACTTATTTTTTTCATCTTTGTGTCCCCATTGGTTTCTCGAATGGGAAAGGTGCCTTCTATTCTCTCCCCATTTCCTCTACCATTTCTATTTTCATCCATGGTCTCAAGAGGAATGTTTTCTTGCTCTTCTTCTGTTATAGGATCTTCGTATATCTCCAGAGGTTCGCCTATAGGTTCTTGTGGATCACTGCCACCAAAGAAGAGAGAAGGGTGACTTAATGATGTGTTGGGGGTGTTGGGTAGGAATTTTCCTGAATTGTCTCTATTCCTACGATGCATGAAAGAGAATCTCTTTTTAGGATTTTTGTGTTTCTTTCTCTACTTGCACTTGCAAAAAATTGAAATGGATGGGACAACAAATTGCAGCTAACTAAAATAAACCTTTGCTGAAATGAAAATTTTAGAATTGAAATGAAAGCAGGAAATGACTAATCTATGTTGCTGAAATGAAATTGAAAAATTGAAATGAAAGTAGGAAATGACTAATTTACGCTTGCTGAAATGAAATTGCAGAATTGAAATGAAAGCAGGAAATGTTTAATCTACGCTTGCTGAAATGAAATTGTAGAATTGAAACGAAAGTAGGAAATGTCTAATCTACGCTTGATGAAATGAAATGAAAGCGAGAAATGTCTAATCTACTTTTGCAGAAATGAAATTACAGAATGGAAATGAAACAACTACTCTACTCTTGCTGAAATAAACTACTTAGCAGAATGGTGTAGTAGAAAATAGAAGAAAAGCAGTAATCACAAATACTCTGACTCTTCCTTGTTAACAGCGCCAAAAAGATGGTGGGCTCCAGTATTGTAGCAATGATGCTGCAACTCTTGGGACTACCTTCTTTACTTTTATCATCTCCTTAGTTCATAACAAACTTAGAAGCAATGGTGATGTATGCAAAGTACTAGCTCTTACTGTAGTCTGTCACTTGATCAGCTGGGACAAGTTTGCTAGGAGCTCAAGCCAATTTCTATGAGTTCTCAAAAGAAGCTTTTAATGGTGATGGAAGAAAGCTAACTCAAAAGAATCTATTCTACTTGCAGAAAGAGGATGAAAGCTTAAAAGAAATGCAAACCCTAACAAACCCTAGTTTTACCCATTAACCCTACTTTTGCTAGAAAATGAGATGAAACTACTAAAATGGATGCCATGGACTACTGTCAAGGTAAAATGCATGTACTTAAGCTACTTCTGAAGGAAAATGTGGAAGAACCATATTTTTGTACTTTTAAGCAATTTTATGCAAAATTATTGTGTTTGTGTTTTAACTATCTGTGACTGTGCAGAGGTTTGGTGGCGAAAGGAGATGGATTTGGCTGTTGTAGATGATAAGGAAGGTGTGGAGAGGACTTGAGAAGTCCCTAGCACCCTTCTAGAGATTTCGATTGTGATCAAATTCTGATAAATCGCTCGCATGAACTTCTATAGGAATTCTGCAAGGGATCTATAGGAAGTTCTACAGGAATAGGCCGAAAGTGATTTTTGAAGGTTTGGAGGAGGAATAATGGTGGGAAAAAGGAAATGAAGGTTGGATGAGGGTGTTAGAGGATCTAGGACTCTGTCAATGAAGATCAAACATGAAGAAGATTGTTAGATTGGTTCAAAGGATAAGAAAGTGATTTTACACAAAAATGTAGAAATTAGGGTTATTTGGGAAAGTGTGGTGAATGCGTGGAGAAAACATTGAGAAATGGACTAGAGTAGGTTGGGTGATGAAAGGATGATAAGCTAGGATGGTATTCGAGTGAGTTGCACCCCTACTTCTAAAAACTGATTCACGAAGAATTGAAAAAGCAGAGTTTTACCTATTTTAACCTAATTCTGCCCTTAAAAACCAGAAAAGTGTTGAACAAAAATTTATAGACAGGAAATGATGCAATAAATATATGAAAACTGAACAAGGAAAAATCCAAGCATGTAAATACAACTGATATCAACTTCTCCAACTCGAATTCACACACTAGCAATTGCATTAGATAGCCAAAACAATTTTTTGGTGGCAACAAGAGTGCTTTGGTCTCACTTCATGGTCCCAAGGAGGGAGAAAGGAGATCAAAGCCTACTTGGTAGCCTTTTTGTGGATCTTTTTTTATTATTTCAGCAAACTAACTAATCAACCTGAAGCAAGAACAATTATTCTAATCATCAAAAACAACCTAAGTAATAAAGCAAGATTGAATCTAAACAACAGAAATTATTTCATGAATGAAAGAAAAACACATATAAATACAAGAAGGAGGTACTGGGCACTTGGGTTGGGCCCAACCCCAAGAGCAACAGCCTCCTTAGAAATATCAGTTCTAGTTCAAGGCTAAATTCATCTTCATTGATCAAAAAATACTAGTCATATCACAAATTGTCTATAGGAAGAGCTCGAAAATGAGCTGAATACATAGCTGCACTAAAGTGTGAAAATAGATTGTTCAATAGCTAAGCTACTGAGGCTTAAGGCCTTCTTATTTATACAAATTGACGACTCCCAACAGCCCTCCTAAACTTTAGGAACTTGGCTACCAAAACTTGCACATAACAGCAACTTCACTAGACCTGCTCGGCTGCCCTTGTGATTATCGATGTGGTGGCCTTTGAACTCCGAGCTGCTACTGGAGAATTCAAGGAAGGGGTTAGTAATACAGGAGACAACCTTCCTATAAGTCCTTATCTTGTGTTCTTCGAGTTTTGGCTGTCAATCTGTTCATAAATGCCTGGTCTTGGTCCAAAAATGTCCAAAAATCTGCAATAAACACTCATTAGACTTTGTGGCAAAGTGATTATCCCCATTCACTCAATTATCATAAATATACTAAAAAATATGCACAAAACTATGGACAATGGTGGATTAAATGGAAACAATAGGCAAAATGAGCCCATATGGTTACCCATTTTTGATGCTCATCATTTGGGTCGATAAGAAATGACTCCTAGTCTTCCATTGGAAGTTCTTCATTTGTCGCATTAGCATTTAACTCTGTCTCCCAATTTTATATTACTGCTTTTACCTGTATTGGAGTGCCTGCATGGTAAGCATGCATTGAGTTCTACATACTTTACTTGCCCCTTTTTCTTCCCCATTTGCACTGGGTTTTGCTCATTGAGGCCACTAGACACTTCATCTTCTTTTCTGTGTGTTTACCTTCTCACCGACTCCCTTTTCTTCCCTGTCCCACTTCTGCTTTCACCATATTTTCCTTCAACAATTCCTTTAATCCCCACCCCTCTCACGTTGTTACCTGTAACAGATGTCAAAGCGTCGGAGACTGAATGTTATAAGAGTTAATTAAACATGTAATGTTAACATAAGTGCATACATTAAAACCAATCTGGATTTCATTCACAGCCTTCTGCCATTCCTTGTAGTTCTTTTTTACAACATACCCTCTACAAGTTTTCTTCTTGGAAACCTGGTTGCCCATAACTCTCAATAGCAGTAAGGGTAACGCTTCTGTCCTCCGCTGAAAGCCCCCCTTAGAGACCTCCAACTGGGATCCCCGCAGTGGTTAATCTCTCCTCCTAGGAGCTGACAGGAAAAGAATTGGGGTACCAACGTTGGGAAGGTAGGGTTTTGGCTCAGTTTCTGCCACCAAGGCATACCCTCTGGACTTGAGATTAATTGACCCCTTGCCCAACTAGCAATGCACATTTTTGAGAGTGAAGGCTCTTCCTTCCTTCAAGAAATTCTGCATTTCTAGCCCAGCACTAGCCTCCGGACTTGCTTTGTGCAATTCTGAGAGACAGTGCCTTGCTGACCCTATAAATTGCACAAATGCAGTTTGTTGGTTTGCAGTCCTTACTGACTAAAACTATGCATTGCGCAGTTTCAGTCCTCAGCAAACCAGGTTGGAATGTGCATTGCGTAGCTCTAGTAGTCATTCAGCCTCCTGACAACCCAGACTGTGCCTTGCACGGTTTTGGCAGTCGGTCTTCCAACCTCCAAGTGAAAATTGTAAATCTTCCCAATCAAGAACCCTGGTATGTTGCATGTCAATCCTCAAGTTGCTTTCGGTTTTCAACTAACATATTTCTTTCCATGAGTGTTTCTATGTCTCCAAGCATCACAGGTGTTCATTGTTCTCTCAGTAGCTCAGGTACAATGGCCTCCAAGAGAGTAGGGTCAAAGGACACTGTTGAGAGAGAAACCGGAGATGTAGTCAAGCAAGTGTCTATGTGCATGTCCATTTATGAAGACACCAATTTGTTCATAGACAAAGATATCAAGATGAAATGGTAGGACATCATTGATATATTTTGAGGCACATTTGATGAAACTCTCGAAGACCGCAAGGTCTATATCAATATTCACAAGTTTGGCTTGTACCGGATTGCATTCAGGTATCCCACGTTTCCATGCGCAAACATGATCCACTGGATTGTCTCGCATACTAATCTAGAGACGATGGTTTTGAGTAGCGCTAGTGGAAAATAACTTGCTACCTTTAGGGCGAAGGACTTTCAGGAGATGTACCACTTGCCACAGCTGGTGATCACGATGGAGAAACCCTTCAATAGACCCAACAGTAGTGCAAACTCAAGAAATATCTTGAAGAGCTAGGTGAAAGAGCTGACCAAGTTTAGGACAACACCCATCTAGGTTTACAAGATGAAGATATTATAGAAGGCATATCAATTCTTGGTCATCTTTGCATGTTTCTTATGCTAGAAAATTATATATTACAAAGCAATGGAATACATAAAATATTGTAGAAACATAAACATAGAAAACGCATAAAACAAGAGAGACACGGATATACGTGGTTCACCTAGTTTGGGCTACGTCCACAGAGGAACAGCCAGTCCTTCCTTTTATATTATCCAGCAAACAAAACAGATACAACCTACAGCGTATCCGCTGTAATTCCCTCTTCGCTCTCAATCTCCTCTAGCTTCCTCACTTAGAATATAGATATACATAGACGTAATACAATTCCCTCATATATGGTGAGGGGTTGCATTCTAGGGAAAAAAACTGGAAATTAAACATAACTTCTACCATCAAATCTCTGCCTAATGAACGATCTAGATTGACTACGAAATTGCAACATTTTACAAGGAAATTTTACATCTAGTTTTAGCTTCGGGAGCATTGCCCCTGATCCCCCCGCCAAGGGGAGCTCCCAAAGGTCACATCCACACCCCCCTAGACCCCCCCCTACAATGAATATTTTATGGGCGGCATTATCATCCCATTACGAAATGGGGTCCGATGCGGCAATACCTTTGAATACAGAAGATAATCAGGCTCCACACCCAACATCTTATACAACCAAGAGAGCACATAGACCTTCCTGCAAAGTTGGGTGATCGTGTTGGATCAACTGGTGAGCAAAGGAAGACCTTACAACTGGTCTGACATGTTGGCTCTTAGATTTAAGGAACAAGTGACAGAAGCCCGACATCTACCCAACAGTTAGCAAGTGAAGATATATATGTACGCTTATATGTTGGATGCAGTTTGTGCCTGTCTATAGTTCCCAAGCTTGCATTGGGAATGGACACCTTCAGAAGCCTCTGTGCACACTTATTACAGATTGTTCTCTGAATGCATCTTCTGTGGAGTTATCATACAATTATCAGACCGCTTCATCACCCTATTTTACACAATGATATTTGAGTAGGATCCACCTTGCATGTCACAAGCAGCGATGGAGGCATTTATCGACATAGCAGATTGGTGTTGAGCAATAAAAAGGTGTCTTTTAACCCCTATTTACCCTACATTAATTATCAATCCAGGTATGATTTTTTATCCCAAGAGTGTACTCAGTCTGAGGTGGTCACTTGTTTAAGAGTAATGTTTGTAGTATAGTGCTTATGGAAGTAAATGAATGCTGGAAGCAAAATCTAATTGTAATAGAAAGTTACTTAAATGCTTTGTAACTAAATCATTCGCTCAAGGAACTACATCAATCATCAGTCAAGGATGCAATAATGATAAATCTTTCCCCTGTAAATTGATGTAAATGAAAATCAACCAAAGACAAGATCTCCAATCTGAGAACTAGACAACAGTAGTCAACGTTCGTTACAGTTGTAGATCTTTCTATTCACACAAAAGAAAATACTGGAAATAACAATTCAATTAACAAAAAAGGAACAACTAATTCTATTGAAAAGGTCAAATAGCAACGTTTAATCTACAGAAATGAATTAAGAAGCAATCTTAACCGAAAGGAATTGAACAACAAACTTTAACTAATAAAGGAATTGAAAATCAATCTAAGAAAGGAACAACAAATCGAAGTAAATCTACAGAAATGGGATAGAAAAGTTAATTAAGTGGTAACACACAGCGACTATAGAATCAGTAATCTTATTCTAGCACGTAGGACATCAACCACAGATATAAAGGAATGACAATTGCAATTATAATTGAACAATAGTTAAATGAACAACAATCGCAATTGCAAGTGAACCATAGTTAAATGAACAACAATCGCAACTATAAATGAACAACAATATCAATCTGTAAATGAACAGCAGAATCCGAGTTAGACAGTGCAATATTATTTCAGAATGAACAGCATAACAATTCAGTTGTAAATAATAATCTTGCTATTCAATTACGATTTCGATATAACAGAGCAATTCAATGAAATGTTCAGGAACAAAAGATTACTGAATAAAACGAATTAAGAAATGAAAACGAAATCAAACCACACATGACAGTAATCGCAAAATAATGATACAAGAAGCAAGTGATCCATTAGGGCTAGGCCCTTAGCCACCAAGGAAGCACTACTGCGGTTACTCTAGGATTAGATAATGGAACAACAACTGATTTATATATTAATCGTAAATGGCATAGTTACAGCTATTTCTCTTTGAAGAGAGTCGATGATCAAAGTTAAGATTACAACAATTAGTTCTACCATTGACAATAATATCCACCCCTTGGGCTAGCAGCGCTGTCCCTTTTTATAATGGTTAGGTGGAAGTATCAAAGATACAGATAAGTCTTGAAGCAGCAATCCCTCAGGATCAAAGGATCCTGAGGGATTCGCCATATCTTTAATCTTCAGTTATCGTTTTGTCCTCTTGCGTTGATACCGTGTTTCCTCTTCATTTTCCTCGACCATGTGCTTCGATCTTGATTTCCTCATCTAGATACGTCTTCCCGTCAAAGGGATAGTAGTTTCTTATGCTTTGTCTTTTCCTCCGGAATAGTGATTTTCCATTTTCTTCACTTTTTGTGTAGAAAAAGACAATAATTATTCATTTTGTATCAATCACAAATCTCCTTAATTCTATCATAATTCTTTAACATATTACCATCTTAGAATGTAAAGAAGTTATGATTTAAAGGAAAAGACAAAGAAATAAATGGTAAATAGATACCTTTTCCAATGCTCAACACACCCCTCTACTTACCATTTTTCATGCCCTCATGAAAACATTGTAATTTACATGCAAGGCAATTAGGGAATAGGCTGGAGAAGGATTTTCATGCAGTGGTCTAAAACCATGATGTGTGGCTAAAACTTCAAAAATATGCCCCGTTTGGCCTTCAGGAAATTCATATAGGGCCCTATACCTTGTTGCAGGATACCAGATGATTGGAATTCGAAACCTACAACCTAACCAATATGGGCCTTCTCTCAAGATGAGGTTACTATAGGTAACTAGGCAATCAGAAGCTAGCTTAAAATTCTCATAATTGAATGGCTCTCTGTCCTGAACATTCCGATTGGAAGTCTTGTATCGGAGTTTAGCTGCTACTATGGCAAGGTCTTTTATGGATAGGAAGTATTATATCCCTTGTTGGACAAATACTGTGTGAATGGGTCCCAATGTCTCGATCACACCCTTCTTTCTCATTAAGCTTCTATGCTTATTCCATAGCTGTAATGGGTTTCTTGGTTCAGCCCTTACCCACAGATCTAACCTGTTCTCCTGTCTCTGAAAGGTATTATGGGCTTTAAGCCACTTTATCTGGTTAACAACAAAAGAGATGAATGCCTGAGGCTGAATATCACCCACAAAAGGACTAGGGTTCTCTTCCACTTCACCGTCCAACACAAGATTATGCAAATAAAACTCACATAGCAATCGTTGGACTTTCACCCCATAATGTTTACAACAGTTTATAAAATCATCAATAGTTTTTAACTCCATAGGTACCCCTACCTTGACAGCCTTAATTTTTAATTGTAAGTACCTTTCCATCAAAAACAAAGCATAATTTTTGGCAAGTTCCCTACAGGCTAGAACATCAGTATGTAGAGAACATAGGGTATCCATTTGACTCATAACTGTGTCTAGTCTATTGGTTACCTTTTTAACTTTTTCCTCTGCTCTTTGACATCTATCGAAGGCCTTGCTCTCTGATGCATTGATGTTCTTTACTTGCTGCTGTAATTTTTGATATTTCTCCTAAGGAACAGTTTCCTCTGTGAGATTTTCTATCATTTGTTGGGCCTGTGCCAGATCCTTTTGAAGTCTCACTACCCTCGGATCATTGTCCATCAAAACATTTTTGGGCTGGAGATCTACCTGGATCTCCTTATTGCAACATCTGGTTCTTATAGTCCATGTTTCCTTCTCATTAACTGTCCGGTCGGTTGTGATGCTAGAGGACAATGCCTTTGTCTGGACATCCTTATTGTAGACTGGTGTGTCTTCTATTTGGGCCTCTACGTTTGTAATAGCCGCATGCTATTCCTTGCGGTCCTGAATGATAATGGGTTTAGTTTGAGTTCTTTTGGTCTTCATTTTATGGGGTGTCGTCTGACTGGATGCATCCTTTGTTCCAGGGGTTCTTTTTAAGATTCTCCCCATTTTTAGGACTCTTATTTGTTGTCTGAGTTGTTTTACTACATTTAGTAGTCTCTATTGTTCCTTTTGTAGCCTTTTGATTTCATTCGTTTTCTTCGAAGGAACAGTTATTTCTTTTCTCAGGCTTTTGCTTTGTTCTTCAAGGATTGTACCCTTGCCCTGGCTTATCTCCACATTTTCTTCTTGGAACATTTCTTTAGTGTTCTCATCCTCCTGATTAAGTTTCTCAGGGGAGGAAACCCTGGTTTGATCTGCTATTTCTTGGGCAGATTTTGCTTCTACTTCTTCTTTGTCATTCATTTCTTCAGATACACTCTCACTGTGAGCAGAGTGTTCTTGTGATTTCCCTTCTTCTTCTTCCTCATCATTCAGCTCCTCAGATGCACTCTTACTGTGAGCAGAGTGTTCCTGTGATGGTCCTACCTCAATATCGAGGTTGAGTGGGTTGTGGGGCTATATGTATCCACCCATATTGGCCAAAATTTGGGCCAATTCATCTTCTTGTAGAGGGTTTTGCAATGGGCTTTCGCTGGGTGGTTCTGCTTCCTCCCCTTCTTCCTCATCGGAGTGCTCAATTTCCTCTTCCGATTCCTCTTCTTCATTTTCTTCTAATTCTTCTTCTTCTTCGTTTCCCCCTCCTTCAAGTCGTGGGGGTTGCTCATCCTCTAAGTCATATATCTCTAATGTTGGCTACTGTTTTCTTGGGGATTTCCCAACATGGCTCTACTTCTCCCTAATCTGGTAGGCTATCTTCATTTCTACAGTCTAATTGATGTGCTAGTAGTGCTTTTTCGTTTTGGGGCTGGTAAGTCCAATCCCCCATCTATTGAGAAAACCAATTCTTCCCAACTACTCTGCTGTTGAGCAAGACTATAATTGACTATTAGCCGAATCAAGCCGTGATGACTTACTACCATTTCTACATGACGAGATTTTCTCATACTTCAAGTAGCATCATGCAATAAATAATTTAAGTATGCGGGCAAATTCAAAACACATTTTTGTTTTAATACAGCTAACAATTTGAGATGGCGTGGTCTTACCACGTCTTTTCTGCCATCACAGGTGATGTAGCTTTGCACAATACTGGCTAATTTTTCCCATGGTTCTCCCAGGGTTGTAGGCAGGACTCCTTTTCCTTTGATAGTAAGGCTCTGTCCTTTGTCCCAGAAGATGGTTACAGTGTATTGAAGTCTCACCTTTTTCTGGGTCCATACTGGTCCAATAGCTGGCATTCCCAATACATCAGCAATTATCGCATCTGTTACTATTATTTTCCTCCCCTTCACCATGGAACGATCTTGCTGCAACTTCTGCAGAAATTCAATGGTCATCGTCTCATTAGACTGTTGTAGTCGGTTAAGGTAGGAAATCCATCTTGCTCTTATTAAATTTCACGTGCAGCATCGGAGATCATTAACACCTGTGGTTCATTGCGTATTGATTTGTTTCCCATTTTGTTCAAGCTTAGGACACTGTTAGCAAAAACACAGAGATGATGATGGAACAACAAGTTGTTCAAACTTTAGCACATTGTTACTTTTTACAAAGCAAAAACACAGAGATGATGATGGAATAGCAAGTTGTTCAAGCTTTAGCACATTATTACTTTTTACACAACAAAAACACAAAGATGATGATGGAACAACAAGCTGTTCATATTGGGAAATATAAATACCATTAAACATGCTATTCTTGAGTTTTGATGGAGTCATAGTACCTCCAAATAAGGAGTTGACACGTATGCCAGTTTATTATGGAGGTCACGCAAGCCCCCCTCAAAAGTGATAGGCTGTCCTCGGCTGACAAATAAAGGAGAAACATGCTAGATTGCAGTCGTATAGTAAAGTAAAGGAATATCGTATATGTCCATGACATGATTACACAAATTAGCGGAATATTGAAATTGAGGTTTATGATGGAAATCACAAATAGATATGGAAATGCCATGATATGATGCAAAAAATAGAGGATAGGACAACTAAATAAGTAAAATTTCTTATGCAATCATTATCCACCTTAACCATTATGATTGATTCATAAATGATTTTCCATGTATAAAAGATTCAAAAGGGTTATATAACATAATCTCATTTGAAATCTTCTAACTTAGCAACTGGAGAACCCACAGTAAAAACCATATCTTGTTGATGTTTCAAATCCCAACAGGGATCCATAATCTCATTTGAAATCAATATAAAGATATAAGAAAAAATGGTTTATAATGATTATTGGTGTATGAAAAATATGACTTCAATACCATCAATAGAGCTCTGTTGCCCACAGGTGTCCATAACTTTGACAGAGTTGCTTGTTTCACCCTTGGAACCATAATCCTTTTTGTATGTCTAGGAAAGTGTTGTGCGATGTCAAAATGGAGGCCATTGTGTTGGCTTCGTAACCAATTGAATCACAATGCCATTCATCAGGAAGGAATGAAAGGTGGGCATGCCGGCTCGTGATGAGACCTCCTGTTTCAAGGACTTTTTTTTCTGATATGCCTCTTGGATCATATGCCTGGTGTGGTGGCCATAGTGGGAATGCCACTTCACTTGCTTCCTTATGATCATGGCAAGTTGGCTCTTGATGAGACCCCCTATCCTTCATCTGACAAATCATGTTAATAATCATATAAATATATATTTTTCTCTTTTTTCTTTTCTTTTATATAGCACTTTCCTATTTATATATAGAGTATGGCTCAACACTCCTTAAGAGTAGGGATGGTGGAAGAAGTCTAAACATCTCAATAGAGGAAAATATGTCCTTATTATTATTCAATAATAGTGATCAAAGAGAATTATGAAGATTTAAGAAATAACCAACATGATAAAAATAATCAATCAAATCGGCTTTAGTGAAAATAAAGACAACAAAGTGACATAAATAGTTGTGTCCTTTCCTCTTTTTTTCTTATTGATTCAAATCAATTTCTCTAAAGATAATGATTTTCTTTGGTTTGCTAATTTCAGTATCCTCTAGTTTTTGTATTCTTGCATAAATGTATAGTTGTGCCTTAAATGAACCATCATTCACAAAAATCCTCTAAATGATGAAACACAAACACACAAAAAACAAAAAAAATGCACTCAAAAAGTGTTGTTCCTTAGAGGGAACAACTGTTGTTCCTTAAGAGGGACAGCAAAAGAACATCTACACACAAAAACTGAGGTTACTTTAAGAGGAACCACAAGAAAAAGAAAAAAATACACTTGAAATCGTTGTTCCTTAAGAGGAACAACAGTTGTTCCTTAAACAGAACAACAAATAAAGCAAGCGTGAAATAAAATACCTCTCCTTTGATGGAACAACCTAAGATCATCCAAAATCGAAACTGTTGTTCCTTCGGAAGGAATAGCTGAAAGGAAAAAAAAGCGAAGAAGGGTTGTTCCTTTAAAAGAAATGGAAAAACAATCTGGCAGAAGTGTTGTTCCTTCAGAAAGGAATAGCAAAAACGAAAGTGTTTTTCCTTCAAAGGAACAACAAAATGCAGAAATGATATTCCCTCGGAAAGGAATAACAAAACCGAAAGTGATGTTCATTCGGAAAGGAACAACAAAAAAACGAAAGTGTTGTTCCTTCATAAAGGAACAAAAAAAAACAAAAGTGTTGTTCTTTTGGAAAGGAACAGCAAAAATGTGGAAATGTTGTTCCTTCGGAAAAGAATAGCAAAAACGGAAGTGTTTTTGCTTCGGAAATGAACAACAAAAAATGAAAGTGATGTTCCTTCGGAAAGGAATAACAAAAAAACAAAAGTTTTGTTCCTTTGGAAAGGAACAACAAAAAACGGAAGTGTTGTTCCTTCGGAAAGGAACAACAAAAAATGAAAGCGTTGTTCCTTAGGAAAGGAACAACAAAAATGCGGAAATGTTGTTCCTTCGGAAATGAACAGAAAAAAATGAAAGTGTTTTCCCTTTAGAAAGGAACAACAAAAAACAAAAGTGTTTTTTCTTCAGAAAGGAACAATAAAAATGCATAAATGTTGTTCTTGTTGGGTTGTGTTATATTCTTTCCACATAGTTAACAGAGGGTTTGAGGGGTACCTGTAACCCCACTTTATGGGATCCGGGGCAGCGCCCCAGAAAATTTTGGTTTTGGACCCTATGTTAGGTTGGGCGGA
>APFE030655311.1:0-18063 GCA_000404065.3 Pinus taeda | reverse complement strand
AATGACAATTGAAGGATTTTATTATTAGTTGTAAATATATTTGGTTACACTGCATAAAGATTGAATGAACTTTAATTAACCCCCCCTAAGATATTAATTTTTTTATAAAAAAAATTTAAGAACCACTCAAACGCAACCATCATTCATTAATTTTTTTTCGGTAATTATTTTTTGGGATGATGGATTTAACATATTGATATTTATCTGGAGTAACTCAACATTAATTTTAGTATTGGAGCACTATCCAATATCAAAGGAAATTTAGAAAGTCATCCAAATTGTATATTGCTTCTTGCACGTCACTATTATTAAATATTAATATTTAATAATAATGTTAATCTTGATATTAATTCTCAATATTAATAAAAATGGTATTTAATGAAAGTTTCAACAAATTTATTATTTGATTGTATCCTTCTCCGTTTTAACCTGATCATTAATAGCGTGAACAAGGTAAACCACGACACGACTGCGGGAATATGAGTCCCTTCGTTTTGTAAGCCTTACTCATTGCGTGTTTAACAATTTCGTGATTGTTGTTTGAAACATTATACCGAATCTTCACATACGAAGTTGTATATTAACTATGGGTAATATGCATGGAATATCTAGATAATTTTGAAATTCCAGATAATTTTGAAAGTTAAATATAAGTGGTATAATAAAGAATTTCATATAAAATCTTCTCGAATAATTATAATTTTTAAGCACATTTAAATATAGAGGTGTAAAGTACATTTTTGTAGATATTGGTATTCAAATTATTTAAGTGCATAAAAGTTTTTTGGCTCACAAACAAGAGTACATTAAACATAAATTTGAATGGTAGGTTAGCTGTGACTTTAAAATTATATTACTATCATTATTACATGGTAGCATCTAGTATTAATATATTCTTTATAATTTATAATTCAAAGAAGAATGTCTATGTCATATTATCGTTTAAGTAACTTTAATTCTAGTTTAAAAACAAAATTTTGTACAATGCTTCACATATATGTTTGTGCAACTAACACAATTTTAAAAATCTTGAGTACAACTCATTCTAACATGTACACCATTTTTTAAACAAAGATATCACAAACTAAACATAACATTCAAGCATTCCATTACAATATAAATAAAGGTATTGACCATAAAGTTATCTTCATAAATATTTACACAACATGTTGTGGAAGCTAGATGTTCCACTGAATTGTAATATCTATTGCACAATTCTATCCATCACAAGCTACCTAGCACACAAGGACATAGAAACTCTTGCAAGTAATTACAATTGACATATATAATCCAATATCGAAAAAATATACAATGACATGACTCATGCATACCCAACCACCTAGTTCTTTATGTCATTAATCTATACAACCCAAGGGATAAGATTTACTTTCTTCCAATATTGTCCCTTATACAATCTCCATCCCATTTAGGCATGTAATATAGACTTACCAAGAATATTTCAGATATAGACTTTACGAAATTAGTTGCAAGAAGACTTCTTGCAACCACCATAACACATGCTCCTTGAATAATTCCTGAATACAAATCACCGATTAACATAAAATCCTCATTCTCCACACAAATTCAAGTTTCAAAAATTAGTATCCAATCTCCTTTATGTATATCTACTTTTTCCTATCACTAAATATATATTTTCTTCACTTTCTGCAATTACAAAAGTATTTTCTGAAATTTTCTTCTTATTCCACTTGAAATTCATTTATTTCCTCTCATTGTTCTCAAAGATGATTATATTGAGTTTGTGCTATCATAAGTGACATGGATGTCACATTAACCTTTTACATAATAATATTTTGCGCCATTGTTTAATAACTAGATGAGATGACTCTTCCACCACCCTCACATATGCATTTAATGATTGGGCTTGTTATTTAACGATTAGGCTTGTTAAATCAACGAAAATTTATGGAAAATGGCATGGGATTCTATCTAGGTTGGATATCCCCTTAGAACCCCCTTTCCACTCTCCTCTAGAATAAAATGCAATTTTGGCTTCATTCATGTCATTCTCTATTTGATAATATATTTCGTTTTATTTATTTTAATGAACAATGTTTATACATTACATCGCATGAGCATCAACAATTTATCAATTATACAAATATGTTATTCTATTGTGTAAATTAAAGCTGAGATGTTACAAAATCACTTTAATTATTAACAACAATGTTATTCAAATATAATACTTAACCTATATAAAATACATTACCTAACACACACACGCACACACACACACACACACACACACACACACACACACACATGTTTTGGTTTGTAAATACATATAGGCTTTTTCATGACTCCACTATCAAAATTTTCCAATTAGGCATATGTTAGTGCCAATATTTTAACTTATAAATATATAGTTTTGTGTTGTAATCCAATCCATCCATATGGCCCCAAATGTATTAAAAGGATTATAAATATCATATTGTGATATAATTTTAATATCTTGTAAAAAAATAATAATAATGTAAAATATTGTACCAGTATCTTAATAATCCATATTTTCATCCAAATATTGTTACTAATATAGAATACCTTCTTTTCATAGTGTTTTGGGAAGAAATATATGTACATGAACCAATGTGGGTAGTTGGTGTTTTCATCCAAATTTATAAAGGGAACAAAATGAAATATAGAATAAAATCCAAAACATGAATATACATTGAAAATTTTATTCAATTAATAAATTAAAAATGCCAAAATCATTTACATGAAGAATAAAAGGAAACTAGGTTGAATAACGGTAACTTATCTATGAGAAGATATGTGACAACTACAATGCTTGCTAAACTTTGTCACAATGAGGCAATGAGGCCTCTTTATCATGAAGAAATAATGATAAACCCTTAAATCCAAAACCATAATTCTACGATATGAATCGCCAAAGGCTTATGGACCTCGATGAAATAAGTTGGAACACAACTTCTCGACGTCATAACATTGGCATATGATCTTCGATTAGAGTGCATGATAGTCCATTGGAAAGGTCTATCCAAGTAGTATGACTACTGAATTTCAAACATTCCATGACTATCGTCAGACCATTTTTCAAAACAAAAATTTTTAGGGCATCAAAAGAGCTCTGAAAGTTCAGGACATGAAAACTACCAAAAATAGAAAACTAACAAAGTAAGAAAATTGTGTTGTGAACCAGTGGAATAGGTGGGTGGTCACAAAGATACACCTAGATAACTTTCCATTGATGTATGAGAAACATCAAATACTCTTCTATAATGATTACAATATTAAGAAAAAATATTTTGCATGTTTCGCACATTCTTCATGGAAAAATGAATCTAACCATATAAACGGCCTGCAAAGAAATAATGTTAATGTTAAGTGAAACATATTCCCAATCATGTTTTTGTGCTTACAAGTATATAACTAAAACATGGACAACTATTTCTATTCATTATCCCCATTTAAGAATTAAACAATCCAATTAGACTATATAATAACCTATTGTAATTTAATTTTAACGAGTCAAGCTAAATCCCCTGATTAGAAAATATACATACAATCTCATAGAAGTCATGGATAAAATGAAATGTGAACAATGATAAGCCTCTTTGGTTCATTTTGAATTATTTACAATTGGCAACAAAAGTTAGCTAGAAATAAACATAGCACATTTGAATATTCTTGAGAATTTGTGTCATGAACAGTCACTTTGCAACCCACTAGAAGTTCCATAAACAACTTTCCTTGAATTTTTATTTGAATATTTCATATACACCACTTTCAAAATGTGCAAAAGGATATATTAATTCAAAAAGAATCTTAGAAATATTAGACAATTCTTACACCTCATGTATTTTATAGAGTCCTATTCAGCAATGTGTTTTTATGCTTAATACCAATCAACAAAATTTTAAATATTTTGAATGGGTGTCACTTGATGATGGAATATCCATGCCATGAAATATATCCATAGGTTTGAAATTAATATTGTGATCCTATAGAGGATATGTTTTCATAGTTGGAAGCATATGTTGAAGATATATATCGTAATGTGAGCCCCCTCATGCATCCTTGATCAATAATCTTGGGTTATTCAGAGAAGATGGGGGTTCTAACATAGAGGTTGTATCATAGGGGATATTAGGGGATCAAGAAGAAATAGAGAAGGAGCCTAAGAGAAAAAATTAAAAATATCAACCCAATTTAAGCGACATGAACCATTTATAGTCCATGTTCAAAATTGAAGCAAAAGTTGACATAAAATCGTATCAAGGTAATATAACACTCTAAAGTTAAATAATTGGTTGTAGAAATTAGAAGTTTATTTCAATGTTCATCATATTGATGAACAACAAAATATTTCATTTGCATAGCTATAATTAGATGACCATGCCCTAACCTATTGGAGAAGTCACATGAAGACCTTGGGGTTGGAAGGATATACTCCAATGAATAAGTTGGAGGACTTTGAAACCCAATAATGTCATAATTTTACCCTACTAGGTTAGTAGATGACTGTTGGATTTAGTGGAACTAATTCAGGTAAAAGCAAGTGCAAAGTGTACAAAAGTACACCACAAAATTTAGAAAGATTGCCATGGTGTTGGGTAACTCCTCAAATAACCCAAATGTATTCCTCAAGTATATGGGGTATACATGGACACCTACAAAAGGAAGTGACTCTTTTAAATCCCAAATTGGTAGATGTGAAGTGTGTACAATCACATACTTGGAGAACATAGGTCAAAAGAAATGATAATTGAATGGATCGAAGCCAAAGGAGCACCAAGAAACATCTAAGGAGAGGAAGAAGAAGTGGGAATGGGGAAAGATAAAAAAAAAACAACCAAAACACACCAGTGCAATGATCCCAGTAACCATTATAACCACTATAATATTGATGCTTATATAGATGAGAAGTGTTGGAGGTTTCCTATAGAGTTTTCCTAGAATAACAAAAAACAATATAATAAGAGGAAGAATCGCACGACCACTAATTCAAGAAACCAAGTGTTGGGACATGTAATTGGCATCTTTTTTCATCCATTTTCCTATCTTTTCTTTGCACTTTTCACTCCCAAGGCCATATTTTATCACTATAACAACCATCATCAACCTAAGTATTATCCTTTCATATATCACCCTTATGATCTAATTCTACTTTTAATATAGCATGAAAACTACCACTTTATTTTATTCTTATCATAAAACTTACAACTGGGTTGTTACAAGGTATGTGGTTTGTTGAGATGTTGTTGCAGGATTTCACTTTTCAATTTTTCGTTGCCAAGGATAGAACACAGACTCACTGAATGTTGTCGTTACATGCGAGACATATTTTGTATATGATGACCTCCTCTAATCAAACCGACTTGGAAAAGTATTTGGTCAAAGTGAGTTCAACCACCAAAGGAAATGCTTGTGGGGATTGTAGCTAAACCAATTAGGATTTTCCATAGATAAATTACTGTAATTTCGAAAAGTTGTTACAACTTTGTCCCAACCTCAAAAGTTGTTATCAAACTATTAATATGTATTCCTGATCTAGATCACATGAGAATTGAGAGATTCTCATGATGATCTTATCATTGTAATCTAAAATTATAAAGAGGTGTGCTCTTTGCTCACTCGACACAGATAGACATAGAAACATATATAGAATAAGAGAGAGGGGAGAGCACTCACATTGTAATCTTTTATGTTTCATTAATTAAAATCTCAACCATTCATGGCGTCATACCATTTTGTTGACTAGCTTTTGTGTTGTGTAGTATTTTGGCTCCTTCTAGGAAGGAAGGTCCCCCCTTCTTAGTAGGGATCATGATCTGAATGTAAAAAGGAAAGTAAAAAATTATAGATATAATCATAAACACAAATATGTAGTAGAAAAACACTCGATTTCATTCACAAAAAATATTGAACTATGCTTACAAATAAAATGCAAATAAGATAGCTCGGGCATTGGTAGCTTATCTTTGAGAAGAGATGTGGTGGCTACATTCCTCTCAACTATGCTACAATGAGTCTCAAGGGCCTTTTTATTATTGGAAAATATGAGAAACTCGTAAAAAACCAAAAATATAACCCCAGGAGAAGTAACACCAAGACTTTGTTGGCCCTGTTTGGGTTAATTAGGCAGCCAACTTCCTGAGGTCGTAACTTGGTCATATTATCTCCGTTTCGCATGTACGATACCTTGTTCGAAAGGTCATGCTTAGTACTATGGGTTTCACCACATGCCCCTACATACGGAAATGGGCTTGATATAGACCCCAAAAAATATGCCATTTAGGGGATCTAGACTACTGAAGAAGTTCAGGACCCAAAAAACTACTAAAAATAGTAAATGCTGAAATGCACAAGGAAACATATGAAAATGATTAGGGGGTCTAGGTGGAATGGATGGTGGCTACCAATATCCCCCTACATAATTCCTCCCCCCTAAGAAGTAATAGTCCCCATTATGTGTAGAGCCACCATGAGGTAAGGAAATTTATATTGAACCTTGCCCTCATGAACCACTTGCCCCAGCGAAGGAATTGGTCTACTTTGACAACTCGATATGACTGTATCCTCTATTGGAAAGTGGCTTTGATCTGTGTGTCATGATTTGATAAGTTATGGTATGTTCCATGCAGTCTGGGTTGAGCTCTATTGGTGTGAGTTGTTCTGCAATGTCAGATGTGTCCAATAATGGTGGAAAGTATGGCCGAAGGTGATCTACATTGAACACTTCATGCATACCAAGGAATGGTGGGATTCTGAGCTCGAAGGCATTAACGCCGACGACCTTGGTGATGGTGTATGGCCTATATCAGAGCAAGCGAAGCTTGTGGTGGGGTCCAACAAGGTGCTACTTTTGCAATGTTGCCAAACTTTATCGTTGACATGGAACTTGTGTAGCACTCGATGCTAATCATGGTGCTACTTGTACTTAACATTGGCTCTATCCGATATATCATGGACCTATTGGAAGATGTGTTGAATGCACTTAGTGAAGTTGTTAGCCCTTTCAGCTCTAGACTAAATGTGAATCGAATCTACTTGAGTGGCTGCAAATGGCATGGCCACATCAATGGGGCACAATGGCTCAAATTCTAGCCCTATCTGAAAGGGGCTGTAGCTTGTTGAGGTGTGGAGAGCTCTATTGTAGCTGTGTTGAACATAGGGGAGACTTTCCTCCCAAGTGCGTGGATGCCTTGAGTTGTACATGAGCAGAATGTGTACGATCATCCTGTTGACAACCTTTGTTTGGCGATTAGTTTGGGCATGGAAATCCATGGACTTAGTAAGTTTTGTATCCAACATCGACCAAAGACTTGACGAAAATGCACTCAGGAATCTATTGTCCAGATCTAAGACAATGGACTGTGGGATCAAAAAGTGTACCCACACTTGCTCAAATAAGAGCTTAGTAGTGGCCTCTATTATGATACTCTTCTTATAGGTCGTGATCATGGCCATATTAGAGAATATGTCTACGACCACAAAAATACAATTGCTTCCATGCTTAGTAGAAGGAAGGCCCGACATGTAATCCATGAAGACAGATTCTGAAGGTCGACTAGGAGTAGGTATAAGAGTATACAGGCCTTTCTTCTTGACGATTGATTTGGAAATGGCGTAGGCAGTGTAGGGTATAATGTACTTCCCATCATTCTGATGAAGATTCACTTAGAAAAAATAATTTTGCAACACTGCCAATGTTTTCTTTACTCCAAAATGTCTAGCAACCCGATTGTAGTGCACATACAAAATAATATTGGCATGCTCACTTGAAGGAACACAAATGTGTCCCAAGTCACATAACAGTGCATCCTAAAAGTGGTAATTTGGAACTTTCTTCCCTTCTAGGGGTTTTTGGTATATGATGTCGAATTTTGGATCGCTCTTGTAAAGATGCGACCACCTCGATGTCTCATGCCCACAGGTGTCGATCGTAGTGATCAGTTCCATGAGTGGTGGTTGACTGAGGCAAGAAACTATGTCACTGGTGCTTGCCTTCTCATACTTAATGTTCAAATGGAATTGTGGCAGATAGGTGAACCATTTCTACTCGCGATAATTCTGCTAATTCCCTTGTGTCTATATGAACTGTAGAGGTCGGTGGTCTGTGTGGATGACTGTTTACTTTCTCATAATGTAATGCTTCCATTGACAATAGACTTGCACAATGGAATGCATTTCTTTGTCATAAGTGTGGTACTTTTAGACTGTGTCTAAAAGTGTCGCACTATGGTAAGCCACTAGGTGCCAATGTTGAGTAAGAATCACACCAATAGCATAGCTGGAAGCATTTGTCTCGATCTCAAATGGTTGTTGTGGGTCTGGTAATGTGAGCATTGGTGCACAATAGAGGGAATTCTTCAACTTGCAGAATGTTTTTTTAGGGTTTCTGACCAAAAAAACTTTTCTTTTGCTCTACCTTTAGTGACATGACTTAAAGGCAAGTGATATGAGAGAACCCCAACATGAACCTACAGTAGAAATTGGCAAGACCCAGAAAGTTGCAGAGACCTATTAGAGTGGTTGGGGTTGGCCAATCCTGAATGACTTATATCTTGGATGGGTCGAGATGTACACCCTACTAATCAATGATGTATCCTAGATATTGAACCTGGGTTAGGCCAAAGTTCCATTTCTCCAAGTTAGTACAAATCTTGTGTTGTTGCAGGGTTTTAAGGACCTGTCAAATATGATGGAGATTCTCTTCCCAACTCTGGTTGCAGATCAAGATGTCATCTAAATACGCTACCATGAATGCATTGGTGAAGGGTCACGAGACATCATCCATCAGTCTCATGAAGGTTTTATGGGCATTCGTCAATCTGAATGGCATGACCAACCATTCAAAAAGGACCTCCTTGGATTTGAAGCTAGTCTTCCACACTCAGAGGATTCGATAGGAACCTAGTGATAACCTGACTTCATGTCAATATTGTTGAAATATTTGGCCCCTTTGAGCCAATCAAGAAGGTCATTAATACGTGAGATTGGGTAGCTATTCTAGACAATGATCTTGTTCAGTAGTCGATAGTCAATTACAGAGCCTGCAGGTCCCATCCTTCCTTTGTACCAATAAAAGCAGGCTCTCACAAGGTGATGAGCTTGGCCTGATGTGCCCTTTATGCAATAGATCCTAAATCTGCCTCGTGATCTCATCATTATCCAGAATAAAGAGTCGATAGATCAGTCCATTGGGTAACAACGCACCCAGGGTTAGATCAATGGAGTGCTTGACCTGACAGTGTAGAGGTACCCCTGTGGGTGAGGTGAAAATATCCTTGTACTCATCCATGACCTTGTATATTGTTACTATTGTGCATAGGAGCCCTGTCTGTTAGCCGTGGCCACAACCTTCTTTATTCCCTATGGAAAAATCATAAGGACAACCATTTTCCTACTCTATGAAATGATCTTACTGCATTTCTTTATAGTGATCAAAGAGATGATGATAGGCAGGGATACCTTTGGTATCCTGTAAAACTTATTAGCCAAAGTAATAATCATAGAGCGAGGTCTAGACTCATATAAAACATGTCACTTCCACAAGTATGGTTGTCCTAACAATACATCACAAATTTCAAGAGGCAAAAGGTCAGAAAATACCTCATCCAGGAAGGGCTTGATGAGCTAGGGGAGGTGACACTGCTGGCTGACGCGAAGGTCTCGTCCTTAGTGAAGCCACCCGATGGTGTATGGTTGTGGATGTGGTATAGCCTTTAGGCTGAGCCGCCCCATGACCTATGATAAAACGAGGTTCTTTTGGCTCCCGTTGTTGATAATGAAATGCAACGAAGAACCCTTCACCCACATCTGTGTAAGGCCTTCCCCGTCCTATGGATTTTCAGGCTCAATATTGTAGATCTTGGTGATGGCCACACTGGCATTAGGCTCTGCATCAATTAATTGCTTCCCTTTGTCAGTTGCCTTATCAAGTTCTAATTCAGAGTCAAAACTTCCATCTGATTCGGAAGCCTTTAGCTCGACCACCAGTGATGCATGGCCTAACACTCACTTGTATTATGGGTGGAGCTCTTATGGAACTCACACCATTTTCCTGTTTCCTTCTTTGTCTTTGTGGTGTTGTTCTTTCCTTGTGACTTCGGTGGGTTGTCCTGGGTAGCCTTGCCTTAGTTTGGTCCTTTTTTCTTTGGTTTGTGGTCACCTTTTCCTTGCTTTAGATTTGCAGATTCAAAGTCTCGCTTCTTTTGTTTAAAATTATGTTCAACCTTAACAATGTACTGATACACTATGTCGAGTGAGGAAATATCCAGGAACTCCATCTTGTCCTAGATGTACTTGCGTAGGTAGTCATGGTACTTGAGCACCAAATGTCACTCACTATCCTTGATACCCAGCTTTGTGTGAAGGGTATGGAAAATATTTATGAACTCTGGCACATCTTAGTCCCTTCCATGCCATAGTGTGATCCACTTTATGTATATGTCTTCCTAGCTCCTAAGAGGGTAATATTGTTCCTTGATGGCATCTCAAAAAGAATTCTAGGTGGGTGTGGCTGAAAACAGTGAGGGCCCACTCTCGTCCTTTTGTTCATAGTAGGTTTCCCAACAATCCCTAATGTGTGGGGTGTTTTTGGGAAGTGCAACAGTAATATTTTCCCGATTGGAAAGGTAATGAACTAAAAAATATCCTTCCAATAGATTTAACCATTTATCTACAGTTTCTGCATCTATCAAGCCTTTGAATTTGTGAATATCAAAGTTAAATTGTACCTTAAAAGGAGTGGCACCTGCAGAGTGGCTGCTGGATGAAGATGGATTGGCTGTGGGTAGTCGTCGAAAGATCTAGGCAAAGTTATCCATTATCGCGTCCCTCTATTGCTCGAGGGCTTACTCGAGCAACATTTTGAAAGGATCCCTTGTTCCCTCATCTTTCTTTTCTTCCACCATGGGAGGTCATCGGGTTTTGTGAGGATGATCTTGGAATGGTTCAACCAGATCAAGCCCTAACTTCTTATACCCTCACCTTGCTAGGGACATGCAAAGAAAAATAGAGAAAGAGAAGACCGCTATGATACAAATTATCTGAACTTAAATAGGAACATGACAACTTACATATATAATCATAAACATAGATATGCAACATAAAAACACTCCATTTCATTAATAGAAAAATATCGAACTATGCTTACAAATAGAATGGAAATAAGATAGCTTGGGCAATGGTAGCGTATCTTAGAGAAGAGATGTGGTGGCTACATGCCTCTCAATTGTATTACAATGAGGCTCAAGAGCCTATTTATTATTGGAAAATATGATAAAACTCTAAGAAACAAAACCCTAACCCTAGGAGATGTAACACCAAGATTTTTTGGGCTCCATTGCGGTTAGTTGGGTAGCCAACTTCTCGAGGTTGTAACTTGGTCATATTATCTCCGTATGGCTCGTTTGATACCTTGTTGGAAAGGTCTTGTGAGTACTATAGGTTTCTCTACAAGCCCTTGCCTATGGCTATGGGCCTATTGTAGACCCAAAAAAAACGTCGTTTAAGGGGTTAAAACTCCTCCAGAAGTTCAAGATCTGAAAAAAGTGCTAAAAATAGTAAATGCTGAAATGAACAAGGAAACAAATGAAATTCATTGGGGGATCTAGGTGGAATAGGTGGGAGGCCACCAATATCCACCTGGATCATATCACTTCTTAGGATAGTATTGTATCTATTTTTTTGATTTCCTCTCAGATATGATTAATGTATATCTTTTGTTATTTTCATTGTTACGGTTAATCTTGTTCGTGATTTCATAGTTGCAAAATTCTAACCTTTATATTGTATAATAGCATAGGTCCTCAACCGGTCCTTTTGTCAGTGTGATAGCTATTTAATTCCTGTTACATTTGATGGTGTGTTTATTTCATTTGAATGTGTGTTTTAACATTTGCTAAGTGAGCAATTTATAGGAGTGCTATTTATTTCTAAATAAGAGTGATTGTGACAGAGTGATGTTATTCTGCATCATGTTTCTATTTCTTGAAAGTGTGGGCCAAATTGGACGGTGTAAGAGCGAGTGTTTTATTTCTAAGAGTGTCATTAAAATGATTGAGTTTGAGATTCATTAGCACTAATAATAATTTTTTCTTGTGTATATTTTGCAGATAACCTCGAAATAGTAAAACCTACACAAATTAACAATTAATGTAAGAGTTGGATCCATTGCTCTAAATTAAAATAACAACTCCTCCACCCAACATTTTGGTGTTGTTACAAGGCCCCGACTATTATAGGTGCATATGTATGTTGTAGAAGCTAAAAGCACCCTCCAAAATTTTTCCTTAGCTTCGTTTGGGAGCCTCCCTACCAACCATCCTTAGCACCATGTATTAAACTATCAAGTACTTAGGCTTTAGCTGAGTTTCAGTGGCTTGCCGGCCTATGCATTTCAGCGTGTTTGTCTCCCTCCTGCAGGCCAACATTCCAAACTTAAACTATTTGCTGGCTGAGAGACTGCTTGAGAACGCAATTCTGGAGGGGAACCAACCTTCCATCCAGAAATTTCGCAAATCAATTGGACAGTCTGCTGGAATCCATAATTGTACAGAAAAGTTAGGAAGTCCTCCTTAAGAAAACTATGCAATCTAACCCAGCACTAGGCCTCAGCCTATAATTGCCCAATTCTTAGAGGTAGTGACCTACTTAGCCCATAAATTACGCAATACCTAATAAGCAACCAACTCTGCTCAACCCAGAAATTGCGCAAAACTGTTAGGCAGCTTGCTGAGCTCCAACATTGTACAGACCAGTCAGATAAGCTTCCTTGAGAAAATTGTGCAATTTGGCCCGGTACTGCAGATCTGCCCAGAAATTGCACAATTCTAGGAGACAGTCACCTACTGACCCCATAAATTACACAATCCCTCAGGGACATCCAACCTGGCTCAGCTTATAAACTACGCAAATTTCCATCCTAGGCTTGCAGACTGATGCATGTACCTTCATGTTAATTGGTTCCCTCCAAGACCGAGCAAAATTTACCTATGAGCATTGGCCATCGAGTTGGAGGGGTTCATTCCTGCTGCCTTTTGTGCCATTTAGATGTACTGCATATCACATTAAAAAGGGTTTATGCAAGTACAAAAGAAGAGTTGTTATAGGCCATTTTGTCACATCCGATCAGTGATTTTTCTAATGAGATCAATCAACATCTTATTCCTCCTTGTCACTATATTGCATAAATCCTTAAGATGTTCCCTTCATTCCTCACAATTTTAGCCCTAAAACTACATCATCTGAGCCATGTTTAGGACCAATGCTCCCCATATATCTACTAGGGTGAAATCACCTACAAGCTACTCCTCTTTGGCCTGTGTTAGTCACGAGCAGGTTGCTCCCCTTTGCACCTATGTTTATTCTCGAAATACGGGAGAATGATCGAGATTTCGGAAGCTTCCCCTTCTAGGAGTTTCTAGAAGTTGTTTTAACTACTTACCTTAGATAAAACATTCAAAATCCTATCCTATCCTACTTTGGAATTTTCACCACTTATCCTTTGATCCTATCCCTCCATCAAATGTGGATCTCAAACCTTAGATTTGTAATTGGATATGAACTCCCAACTTACCTTGTTTCTCTATATATTCCTAACCTTCCATGTGGTTGGGTGTTGGATTTTGCAGAGTGATTACGCCCTTATCCTGCTGTAGTGAGTGGTTATTATCTCATGAATTTAGGGTGATTAGAGGTGCATATGGTGACAAGGAAAGGACAAGTCAACAACTTGGAGGATATATTCTACAATATCAATTGCAACTTATGGCTGTGATCTCCTTCCATTTATATTAGTGCAAAGAATTCATTTTTTTCCTGTATGTGGTGTTGTTATTTCATATATTTCAATACCATGTTGACCTATTGAATGCAATATTTAGGTGATAATGTAAGATACTGTAGTTTTTGGTTTGTGTTATCTAACTATGCAGGTTCTAATTTTGGCATTTGGAGCTATAATTGGATCATCCAAGGTAAAGAAAGAGCAAAGTTTACAAAGGATTCTAGGTAGGCCTCAGTTTGTGGTCTATTTACTTCGAGGAAAAGCATTGGGTTCCTTGTCTCTCTATTATTGTACATTAGCCACCGACCTAGGGGAGATACTTTTGTTCACAATCGTAAATCTCGTATAAGAGTGCTATGTGGGACATGACAAAGTGCAAATGTATCTTCTGTATTGTTCCTCCTTCTACACACATCCCAACTTCGACACCTCTCCACAGATTCCCCACTTTGCACCCTTATTCCACACACGTTTAAAATTCAAATACATGTAGCCAAATAGAAATATCCATCCATGTTATGGATTGTGGAGACCTTTAAATTCAAATCAAATGTACCAAAAAAAAAAACCTCCCAAGCCTTATATATTTTAAATGTAGATTTATCCATCGTTAAAATTTCAATATTTCAATATAAGCATGGTTATATCACTGCTATCTACCGAATGATATGGTTCTTAAAGTAAAAAATTATTCTATCTCCTTTACCAAAACTACACAACCTTTATATACCAATTTTAATAGAAAATTATTGAAATAAGCATATATGAGGATTCCTGAATATCATGTTACAATAGTAATTTGGTATTAAAAACTACACATATTCATGGTACATATTACATAAAACCGTTAAAAATTACACATATTCATGGTACATATTACATAAAACCATAAAACGTGTTGCGCAAAAAGTGCAGAAGTGAAAATATGTCTTATGCATTTTCTTCCTTCTACATACATTTCCACTTTCACAACTGAAAACATGCATTTTCTTCCTTCTATACACATCTACACTTTCACAACTGAATTCTCAAACTTAGTAAAGAAAAACCATTTTCGAATAACAACTCGTGAACCCAGCATTTCCGATATATACATAAAGCTATTTTCAAATCATAATAACTCGTGAACTCCGCATTTCCTTAGTTATTGGCTCGTGAACCGCACATTTCCTTGGTCATTGTTACCAATAATTACCCAAAAAAAAGAAAAGGACTATGTTGTTTGGTTGATATCTCATATTTTCTTAAAATAAAATTATCAATTTCGTATCAATAACAATTAAGAGTAATTCTTCCCCGGTTTCCCATATTAATTTTAAGGGATTTATCATTCCTAAACCATTGCATAGAAGTAATAGCATATTATCTTTACGGGATTTATCATTCCTAAACCGTTGCATAGAAGTAATAACATTGTTGAGCAAAAAAATATCCGTAATAGAATTGATGTGCTTGATGGTTGGAATATATATGTGAAATTTTTGAGTTAATAATTTTGCAAATAGGTGATATTTGGTGTTAATAAGGTTATTTTGGGTGATGTCCCATAATGCTATTCATATGCTTGATGGTTGGAATATATATGTGAAAGTTTTTGCGTTAATAATGTTGTAAATGAGTGAAATTTAGTGTTAATTAGGTTACTATGGGTGATAGAGAATGATTATCAATTTTTCTACTTAGGTTCAAGTTACTTCCGATAATATAATGAGTTATTATAATGTGTTTATATTTATTTTTATAATTCCTTACGGTTATGAATATGGTTATAATGATTTTGAACATTGTGAGGAAGAGGTTGGGTGTCATAAATACATGTATTTACATGATTCTATTTGTTATTTTATAGTTAATATTGTAATTTCATATTTGTATTAGGTAAATTGTAAAAAATAAATATGTATTAATAAGATGTCATTTGATAATTTGTATGGTAATTTCATAATTGTGTTATGTAAATGTGAAAAATAAGCATATATTTGAAATTCTATTGGTTGATGTAAAGAAGATAATATGAATATCTCAATATCTTCCATTTATAACCATAAGATAAAAATCTAAATTAACAAACTAAAGATACTAATTTTTTTATAAAATTTAAATAGAACTTAATTGATTAGGTACAACACTGATCAAGATTTTGGTTCTAATGAATTTAAAATAATTCCTTTTGTTTAAGCTTTGGGTACATAGGAGTTTTAACAAGTTAAGATAAAAATGTAAGCTCCTTCCCTTTTTCTTAAAGATAAAATAAATTGTACTAATTTTTGTTAACAATGAACCACATTTAATGGCTCCAAATATCAGCTTTAAGAACTTCAATATAGTAATTCAAAAATGTTAAATCAAAATTACTTTTCTCACATAAACATCCACCTTAAAATCTGTTGGGGATTTTCTGGGAAAATCCCAAAAACAATAAAAATTTGCACACAGAGACAATGCTCTGTTTTTCCACAGGGCCTTTTTAACACAGCGGAAACATAAAAAAATCTGAGCACAGAGGACAGAGTTTGCACACACACACACCAACAATTTCTATTAAAAAACAATTACAGTTACACACTATGATCTTCCTCTCTCACAGAGGGATTCACCAATACATATACAGTTCTGTGTAAAAATCACATATGGATATTTCTCACGCTGCTGCGTGGATCAGTTTGCATATTCAGAACATTACATCCCCACTGCTGTGCTTACTCCTCTCCTGAAAAATATATAAAAACAACATATATATGACAACCCAGAACCTACATACATTTTTCACTAGCCATACTGCCTTAAAAGAAAGACAAAGACAGTAACAATTAAATGATTTTACGGACATTTATCCATGCCCATACTCCCGCTCAGGAAAAAATTAAAAACTTCATAAAAAAACTTACCAACCACAGTAAATTGCATTTACTGTTTTACTGAGAAAAACGGCGGTAGAATAACTTTCACTTCACGTCAAATTTATCTTCCAGGCCTTTACTTCAACCATTATAAAATATGCTTTTGGAAATCTATCGGGTCCGAGCTTTATCGCATGGCACACATATGTGCACCCATGGTTTCCCCCGATTGCGAAATCCCGATCACTACATGGCCCGATACCTCCGATATATATATTATAATATATGCCTGAAATTCATAAAAACATGAAACAACCCACTGGCGGACCCGCAATAATATTAAGCAAAATGTTGAATACCAATCGGGTCCAGGATATCGGATCACAACTTATCGCATGGAAAAAGAAAAAAAGGCTGCCCACTTGGTTTCCCCGATTGCGAAATATTTGTGGACCCGATAATCTATTAAAATGGATTAATACCATCATCGGGTCTGGGTTATCGGCGATTGCTCTTTCATAAAAAAATTGCTCCACATGAAACGCCGATAGCGATATGCCGATAGCGATATCGGTGATCGCTCATCGCAAATAACAAAAATAAAATTTATAAAACCTGTTGTCATTTCGCCAATGCGATATTGGCTGATCACTGAGGTTGTTGATCGCTGAAGTCGCTCATTGTTGGAGCGCAGTTGAAATTACATTTCAACACTCCCCTTTAATTTTAACTGCTGGACATTCAGTCATACCCAGACACTTCCTTAAAAATTCAAAGCTTTTTTGATCCAATGGTTTTGTCAAGATGTCTGCAACCTATTGTTGAGTCCTGCAATGTTCTAGGACAATTTCTCCATTGTTCACCAATTTTCTGATGTAGTGAAACCTTGTATCAATATGTTTCGTTCTCTTATGAAACACTGAATTCTTTGACAATGCAATAGCTGAGCTATTGTCACAAAAAATCACTGTTGCTTTTGCCTGCTCTTGGCCTAAGCTCCTCAACATTCTTCTCATCCACACTGCCTGGCATGCTGCTGCTGTCGCTGCCACATATTCAGCCTCTGCTGTAGACAATGCTACAATGGACTGCTTCTTAGAAGCCCATGAAATGGCTCCTGAGCCCATGTGAAAAACATAACCGGAAGTGCTCTTCCGATCATCAACACTTCCAGCCCAATCGCTATCGGTGTATCCAACTAAATCTGAATGTTCTGAGACATTATATAAAATTCCAAAACTTTTAGTGCCTTTGACATACCTCAAAATTATTTTCGCTGCTTGCCAATGTGCTTCCTTTGGCCTCTCCACGAACCTGGAAATTAAACTAACAACAAACATTATATCAGGCCTAGTTGCTGTTAAATACATGAGGCTGCCAACTATGCTCTTGTACAAGCTAGGATCAAAATCCTTGCTGCTGTCCACTTTGCTGAGTTTTAATCCC